>OX608083.1:59274419-59542770 GCA_951509765.1 Sphenella marginata
CAACAGAGCATGAAAATACTTCACACACACACATACATACATATGTATGTAGCTATACACACTCAAATATGCAATGTACAGTATTGAGATGGGCTGACAGTTTAGCAAGCGAATTTGGCAAATATTCAAACTGGTTACAACTTGAACGTTTGCTTTGTGTTGGAGCAAGAGTATATGGAAATTAGGGTGTGTAGAGTTTATTTGAATTTCGAAGTTTTTTCGAAAAAAAAGAGAAAAAATTCAAATTCTTTCTGATAAAAAAAAAATTATAAAAGTTATTAAACAAATTTTTTCCAACATAATCAAAGATATCAACTTAAATTTTTTTTAGTTAAATTAAAATTTTTTTTATTTTTTATTTTTTATTAGTATCCTGGTTCGGTACGAGCTATAGACCTATAATAATTTTTTCTGCAGCGAAAAATTATTGTTGTTTTTGGGTTTCTTAATAATTTTTTTATTAATTATTAAAAGTTTTGTTGAGTTGAACAGGAAAAATTTAGAGACAACCGCCATAGCTTTTCTTATAGATCCATTTCGGAAGTTGCTAACTTCACTCATCAGAGAAATTTTGGCACGCATTGCTAACTATTAAGCTAACAATACGCTGGGGTTTTTTATTTTTTTATTTATTTCTGCTTTCATTAATATTTTTTTGTTTCATTTAATTTTTTTTTTATTTTGTTCATTTGTTTTTTCTATTTATTATTTTGAGGAGAGCAGAACATAAAATAAATTTTTTTTTGTTTTTTTTTTTACGAGAAAAAACGTTCAGTACTATGATGAAAAAAATTTTTTTGTTTGTATAAACAATTTACAACAGACATTTTTTTCAACAGTTCAAAAACTATTTTGAAAAAAGAATTTTTTTTATGGTAAAAAAAATCTTTTTAACCAAAAACATTTATTCTAGAAACTGCATATGTCCTCTCGAAAAACAAACTAAAATCAGAAATTAAAAAAAAAAAAACATTTTAAAAATGTGTATCTTTTTATTTTTGTAATTTAATTTAAATCAAAAATCAACAATAACAAAAATATCCAAAATTTTAATATTGTTAGATTTGGATTATTTTTTTTTTTTTATTTTTGGACCACAAAAATTTTTCCATGCAACCGTAAGTAAACCCACCCTAATGGGCATACTTATGCGCATTGTGCAGAGCACCACAATAAGATTTCATTATCTCACTAAGGTCAAATCTTCTTATTACAAATAAATTTAAGTTTTTGTAGCGCTCTGCTTTGCGTGTTCCTACATAAATATATGCTGCCTCCTTTGCGCTCATTGCCAGCTAAGTAGTCCATTTCCCAAAGGAAATTAGAAATTCGCTTCGTCGACAGTGCAACCAAGCAAAAGCAAAAAAGAAACTCGAATTTCTCACAATGAAAAGCAGTGCCAATGAGAGCATTAAACAGTCAAAGCCACATAAATCACTTGTCGCTGTGTACTTACACACACACACACACGTCTCACAAACTGGCACACACATACACTCAGGCAACTGCCTTCTCGGCTATAGCCATTCCAAATCACAACAAAACTTCTACTTGCGCTGCAAAATGTTTTTTGTTATTTTTACTTCTTACCTAGCTCGTGCCAAAAGCGTGTTTTTTTCTTTGTGTTTTGCTCCTACATTCGCTTTTCCTTCATTGATTCTCACTGATGACCTATAAAACTGTTGTTTACATTGTTCAAGCATTTAGGTAGCCCACTTTCATATGTGAAAGTGTCAGCGCTCACATTATTCAAGTCCTGCTTATTCCCCCCCTGTGATAAGTGTTTTGTGTGCTCTTTAAATTAACCCCAAAAATTTCGTTTTTTTCTCACACTTTCATTGTGCTCACTACTTGAATTGTTTGTGTATGGCTTTGGAGTAGAGCACATGAGTTTGGTCATTTCGAAGGTCAATCGATAGTTTGCAAAATTTATGGTTCAATGAAGTGTTAATTTGGGTGTGTTCTTTTTTTGGGAGTTTTCGAAGAGCAAAATTTATGAAGTTTTGATGTTGTGAAGTTCACAGCTTAGGAAGTTGTTGAGTTTGTTTGGATCATTAGACATTTAAAGTACAGAATATGCTTAAGCGATCATGATTGCAATTATTTTAGTCTTTTTTGAAGCACCGAAGTATTTACCTTGGGCTACAAAGCAGTTACTTGAGCTAGCGTTAAAAATAGCAATAGTTAAGACTTACGACTAACAATAACTAACGGCAATAACTAACGACTAACGATTAACGATTAACGACTAACGACTACTGACTTATGACTAGTGAGTATTGACTTATAAAAAATGACAAATGACCTATGACAAACTGCTAATTACTTATTATCAATGACTTATGACTAAAAACAAATGACAAATGACTTATCACTCTTGATGTATAACTTACGACTAATGACAGTGACTAATGACAATGACAAATAACAACTCCAATAATATGACAAGAAAATGAAAACAACACACATGGCGGATTAAAAATACAGTTAAAAGTATGAAGTGACGATTGAAAAATAAGAAACGGCGTTACAATTGATAAATTACAACAACAACAAGCGACTTTGACAACTGCCAATAACTAAAGACAAAAAGCAAATAGAAAATGTAAAAGTTAAATGAAAAATGAGAATTGACATTGACAATGGCAAGTGACAAGTGACAAATGACAAGTGACAAGTGACAAGTGACAAATGACAAATGACAAACAAAATTGAGAAATGGCAATTATAATAACAAATTGTCAATGATAAGTAAAAATTACATTGACAAATAACAATGACACATTATATTGACAAATTACAGTAATAATGACAAATAATAAACAACAAGTGCCCACTGACCAAGTATGAAGACAAATAGAAATGGGCAATCGAAGGAACGTAACCAAAGAGAGCAACGAAAACAAACGAAAAGTTCGAAATTCATGTTCAAAACTCACAGTCAAAGCTTTTAATGCCCTGGGATAAATTTATATTCGCCCAATCAACTTTGAACGATTTTGGAGCTATCACAAATTGTGAAATTTATTAGGAATAAATATTCATGTTATATTCATAAGCTGATATTTAAATTATTTGCTTCACGCTTATTAACAAAATCACTCAAATACTTTACATATAAAATTACAAATATCAACACCAAAAAAGTAGACAAACCAAAGCCAACAACAAGCAAAAACTGTTTGAAAACTCCAACGAAATTCAAGTGAAAATATTTACTTTGTGGCTAGCTTATGCAAATGCGAATATACATAAGCAGCATAAGCATAATTATACGAATATGCATATGAGATCAGCTTATAAAGTAAAAAAAAGACAAAAAAAGTAACAAAAGCACAATGAATGATGCCGAAATACAAAACCATTGGAAAAGCTATAGCAAACTGATAATGAAGCAACGATTTTTTTTAGATGCATACAAATTCCAGAGAAAGCAAATATTAAATTTACTTTATAAAGTTTTTTTGATAAAGCGTTTATGGTGCAGGAAGCCAATAGTGAGAGATATAAACCAAGCGCATTTTGAGTTTAAAGCGTATTCGGTGTACTCGTAATAAACGTATGATGTATGATGAAAGCGTCAGTTGTGTGAAGCGTTAGCTCGCCTTTGTTGTTATCATTTATTATCTCTACACCAGATTACTCCCTTGGAAAGTATTCACATGCTGCCACGTAAATCATAGAGTCATGGAGTTATGCCTTACAAAGTTCATATACACTGCAGCATGAAAAAACAACAAGTTACTATCTTCAAGAACAACAAAGAACAACTACAAAAGGGATTTTCATAAAATGATGCGCTTAAAATTAAGCGTTTAAAAGTCTGTAAAACTGACTGCGAACTTATTTTGTGCTGAGTTATATGCTCTTATTGAGACACAGCACACACACGTCTCATGCTACCTTGCCACCCATTGCGCTGCTGAGTTGTTTCGCAATTATATGATGGGCAAAAAATGTAGAAACTCATTCAGAAATATGATGCGCATAGTATGCAGATGCAAAGTTGTAGCGCACAAAAAAAAAAAAAATAACAAAAACCCAAAGCAAACCGAGTCGCTACCGCGCATTGTCTAACAAAGTTTTGAGTGCAAATAATGCATGAACAAAATGTTACGTATACGACGTGGTGTGCACAGGTAGGGCAATAACGCAGCATATGTGCAGTAGGGTGCTTCATATACCTATGTAAATTTATATTTTTTCAATGTGTTGCATAAAAGACAAATTACCAATTAAAAATTACAAATTACAAATGACAAATTACAAATTACAAATTACAAATTACAAATTACAAACTCCAAACTACAAAGTACAAATAACAACATAAAATTACAAATTATAAATGACAAATTACAAAATAAAAATTACAAATTACAATCTATAAATTACAAATTACAAATAACAAATTACAAATAACAAACTACAAAGTACAAATTACAAATTACAATCTACAAATTACAAATTACAAATTACAAATTACAATCTACAAATTACAAATTACAAATTACAAATTACAAATTACAATCTACAAATTACAAATTACAAATTACGAATTACAATCTGCAAATTACAAATTACAAATTACAAAATAAAAATTACAAACTACAATCTACAAATTACAAATTACTAAGTACAAATTACAATCTACAAATTACAAAATAAAAATTACAAATTATAAATAAAAAATTACAATCGACAAATTACAAATTACAAATTATAGCATAAATGGCGATGACAAAAAAGAATAAATTTGACAAAAGAATTTTAAATGACAATTGTAAATGAAAGTTACAAATCCACACGACATATACAAATTTAAAAAATAAGTAAGTCTAAAACTTTGAAAACAAAACTACAAAACTTGAAAGACACCCTAATGTGCATTTACTGTGAAATATGAGTGCAGTGAGTGTAATTTGTGTGTGCTGTAGGTTGGTAAAAAAAAAAAAAACAAATAATATACACACATGCATAGCTAGTATGTAAACACCCATTTTCATACAATTTTTGGTAAATTCAGCCTTTTCCGCCATTACCTCTCTTTGTAACCTAATTGCCTTACACTCCATGCAGTCTGCAATTTCAAGCTCAGCATTTCCGCATTTTTGCTACAACATTACAATGTCAACAATGACAGGAGGCAATTTAGTGAAATATAAACTGGCGAAATAAGCTGTGTTCACATATTTTAGCAACCATAACAAAAGAAAAAAAAAATTATTTTTTTTTTCAAATGTGCGGCAGCCGTTTATCTTTATTCATTCAATTTTTTTTTTGTTTTTGTAACTAGCTTTTCACAAAATAAAAATAACCATTATTATGGCAGTAAACTTTTGAGCTGCACAATATTTTGACATATAAAAGTGTGCCACACGGTGTCCTATTTTAACCGCCTATCACATTTCTACTGCGCTTTTATTGAATTGTTGGAAAATTGCAAATCCCGTTGAGTACGCGTGCATGCAAAAAAGGTAAAAGTGAATGTGTACAAAGCGTGCATTGTGACAGTTATGGGTTAACGACATGGTGGCAATGATTTGATAACGAGAGTTTAATAGATTTGTAGGCGTTTAAAAGTGTCAAATGGGAATTGAAATTGTTTAAAATTTGACAGTGGAAAAGATAATATTGTCAAAATATGACTATTAACGCGAAAAAATGACAAATGTTTAATTACAAAAGTGACAATTTAATTGACAGACTACATATGACAAATGTTAGTATTCAAGCGATAATTGACAGATTACATGTTACAAATTACGCATGACAAATGAATAACATTTATAAGTGATACATTACATATAACAAATTGCACATAAAAACTGAATAAAAATAAATGACAGATTACATGTTACAAATTACACATGACAAATGAATAATATTGACAAGTGAAAGATTACATATGACAAATGCAAATAACAATAAAAATGATATGACAAATGACACTGCCTGTGACAATCACAATGACAAATGACACTCACAATGACAGTGAGAATCACAATGAAAATGTCAAATTTTCAATGACACTAATAAACGGCTAGTAAAAATAGGGAACATAGTAACTATTTAGATCTCCTTACCAAAATAAAAAATTTTAATTGGAATTAAATGCAAACTTTCAAGTAGCATCGCTCGCTCACTTTGTCGTTGATAAAATATTTCATACACTCAGTGAACTTAATTGCAATCACATCTACTGCAACCAATAAATTAATATAAAATCTCCATTAATCCATGAAACTATTCGAATGTGAAAGACAACACTTTGATTGTGTTTTTTGCGCGCCACCACAATTTTAATTGAGTATTAAATTGTAATAAAAACATTGCATGAAAAGAATTTTTTTGTAGGAGGAAAAAAAAATTATAAAAGCAGAAATAAATGCAGTAAAACCAAATAAATACACTTTTTGAAGCAGAAATCAACAGGCAAAAAGCTGAAAAAAGTGTCCCAAATAAAAAGTTGACAGCAATGAAGAGTATGAAGTATGTAAACAGGTTATTTAAATGACAACATTTTTGCATGTGAGGGTTTTAAATGCTGCCCGGTATTTGCTTTTTATGTGGCTTTGTACATATTTATGTACCCACAAGTATTTGTGATGTTGCTATCAAAAATTTCTCGACTAACAGGAAATCAATTAATTTTCTCGACTGCAAAATTTAAATTGCTTCCGCGCTGTGATACAGGAAATATTTTTTTTATGATGCCAAAAAGTGTGTATTAAGGCGTGAGGAAGTGATATGAATTAATCAAAAACATGAATGTGTGAAAAAATTACATATTTTACTCGCGATTACAATTCTACAAAAAATATGAAAAAGGAGAAAATTGATGTGATGACATCACATCAAATGATGGCAGCGCTTTTTTAAAAAGACTTATCGCTATTGCGATATATTATATGAGATTAGTTGCAAAAATGGCGATATATATCTATATTTTTAAAATGCCATTACGTGCTTATATTAGGTCATATGATGATATCAGATCACATGATCTTTTGCTTATCGACGATTCATTGGAACACATCAGCAAAGGTTCAAATTAGATGGTAAAAATCGAAAATTAATTGTAAATACAAAAATATCGTTCGCTGATAAAGTGTGATTATACTAGTTTAGGTGAAATGGTGATATCACATCACATGTTCTGTTTGTTTTCGAACACTCGTTGCAGCAAATTCAGAATTGTGGATGAGATAAATGGTACGAAATGATTGGAAATGCAAATATATCACTCAAAAACCAGTCATATGATTACATTAGTTCAGATAAGATGATGATAACACATCACATGATCTTTCGGTTTTCGAATACTCGCTAAAGTCACATCATTATACGGGGTAAGATCAAACTGTACAAAATTATTGAAAACACGATTATCAGATATCATTTGCGCATGTGTCATGTGATTCCATTAGTTTCAATATTATGATGATATCACATCACATGAGCTGTTGCGTTTCGGCTATTCACTGAAGCAGCACAAGCAGAGTGTTGAAATGATTGGTAGATCCATTACTGATATGAATCACAATAGACTAGTAGATTATATCGCCTTACAGCACAAGTTATACGAGACAAGATGTGATATCGTATAATGTATACATCATGTGAGTACAAATCATATTATTAAAATTATTCAGAATCGCATCAAGAGCAGGCGATGCCTTAAATTCAAAACAACTAATCAATTTAAAACAACTCATTTGCCAAATAAGCATACAAATAGTTCACCGATGTAAAGTTTGAAATGTCACCAACAGAAATGAGGCTAAAAGAAAGCTGCAAACTATCACCCACATCAATGCTCACGATACGACTGCTAGTTAAGCAAACAATATATGCATTTTACTTCTGAATATAGACAAAGCAGCCAACGGCTTTCTCTACTCACTCTACACTCTACTCGCAAGCACCACTACAATGAGCCAGCTGACACGTACTCAGCTTTAAACTCCAATCACTCGAATATGGCATGTCAGCTCTTATACCAAATTGTAATTCCATAGGCAACGTGCTGGCAAGCTAAGTGGGTAACGCCGTTGCAAACCTTTCAATTACTAAGTAAATAGCAGTGGACGTGTACTCATCTGCTCATCTACTCACTATACAGCGCCTCAAGCTTAATGCGCTCATGTCCGACATTTTAGCCAATTAATTCTTGGGTGGTTGCTTGCTAACCTAGCGAAACAGTTCATTTGTGGCCAGAAGTGTTGACAAGTTGATTGACTGTTGACATGCTAAGGCGATGTGATGGTGATGATGAGACAAATAGCTTACAGCTATGGTGACACAAATATTATTTGTTGATGACAAGCTACAGGGAAGGGGGGGAATGAGTGGTATTTTTTAAGTTTTAAAACGAGTGCTGTAATAGCGGGGAGAGAGCGAGCTAATATGGAAAATCTCAGTCCATTCGATTCTTTGGAATTCATCTTAAACCTGTTAAAAAAATTCAACTCATTTCGTATTGCCAACAATTCTTCAGTCTGACTTTAAAATTAAAACAGCAAAATGCATGCCGCCACTCCAATATCACAATCAATAATGTCTCCGCATGTCACTCAACACTCATTTTAAATATTAAGCTATAATTAGAAACTCCCTTTTACACACTTCAAGCCATCATTAAACTATTCATGCTATGTAGTCATAGAAAAATTCTCATTAGTGTTGACTGAAGCATGAAACAATTAAATCGTGCGCGCATACGCGTAGCAACCCTTACCACTCAGCTCCACCCCGCTGTGCCATAAAACTAACTTCACTGTTTGCATAACAAACTAGCTGACAAGGACATGCTTGGGTGAGTGTAAGTGAGATTTGATATGTGCCTTTGTGTGTAGATATGTGTTTAGTATTTAGAAGTTGAGAGAGGAGTTGTAGATATGTATATGTATTTGGATTAGAGTGGGTTAAGAATATAAAATAAAATAAAATAAAATAAAATAAAATAAAACAAAATAAAATAAAATAAAATAAAATAAAATAAAATAAAATAAAATAAAATAAAATAAAATAAAATAAAATAAAATAAAATAAAATAAAATAAAATAAAATAAAATAAAATAAAACAAAATAAAATAAAATAAAATAAAATAAAATAAAATAAAATAAAATAAAATAAAATAAAATAAAATAAAATAAAATAAAATAAAATAAAATAAAATTAAATAAAATTAAAAAAATTAAATAAAATAAAATAAAATAAAACAAAGTAAAATAAAATAAAATAAAATAAAATAAAATAAAATAAAATAAAATAAAATAAAATAAAATAAAATAAAATAAAATAAAATAAACTAAAATAAAATAAAATAAAATAAAATAAAATAAAATAAAATAAAATAAAATAAAACAAAATAAAATAAAATAAAATAAAATAAAATAAAATAAAATAAAATAAAATAAAATAAAATAAAATAAAATAAAATAAAATAAAATAAAATAAAATAAAATAAAATAAATTAAAGTAAAAAAAAAATAAAAATACTTTTGTTGTTGGTTTTTTAAAATAAAAAAAGGAAAATTAAGGTAGATGAAGAAAATCTTTAATTTTAATTTAAACTTGAACCCACCCTAGTAGGGACGTACGTATGCAAGTGTACGCTTCAACATAAAACTCGTGCGACAATTCACAACTACTTACTGGAGTGTAATGAAATGCAAAGCTAGAACGGCATGGGCTCTGATGACGTGCTGGCCGACTGCCTGTTGGGTGATGTAACGCGGCGTGTATTAACAGCATTTTCAGGCATGTCAACCCGTAGATACAGTTAAAGGCGCTGCCAAGTAAGTGGATGTTGATGATGAAAATGGTAACAACAACAAAAACAATAATAAGAATAACAACTACTTCTATAACGTTAACTATGCATGTTGGCTTATTTAGAGAGCATTTGGCTTAACTTTGGCTAAGAACTCGGCAATGAGTCAGGTCAGCGTGTAGACGACATGGATTATAATTTTAAATGTAACCCATTTCCATCCTTTTTCCGAGGAAATGTGATATACAAGCAAAAGTTAGTTGAATAGTCAAAAGTCAAATGCAACGAAGTGTAGCAAATTTTCTATGTTTTCAATAGTAGGGATATTTTTATACGAGAGCAAGGGGAAATTGATCCCGGGTGGGAGAATAAGGAGCTCTAGTTGCTGAGTTACATGAATAAAGGACGAGAATTGTAGCAATAAAATTGATGTACGGAAGAAAGTCTCAAAAGCTTTACCACTTCCTAAAGAAATCATACTCTCCTTTGCAGGTGCTGCCACCTATTTCTGATTGTAAAATAATTTTGGTTGCAGGGGAGCAAATGAGAACTGCCGCTTAAGGTTTCAATGCGAACATATTTTTTAAAGAGGATGGCCGCTGTTTAAACTTCTAAGTAAAACAGGTTATCAACTAGTAGCGCTACAACAAGAACAACTAGTAGAGTTGCCACCTATTTTATTTTTAGAAAAACAAATTTTTATTTTTATTTATCATCAGAAAGAGTTTGTTACGCTCTGTTTAACACAAAATAGCTTGCAAGTGGATGATGGAAAATGATTGCTTCAGTCAAAGAGTTGCCAGCTATTCGGATAGTTTAATAAATTCTAGGTTAAAAAAAGTGTTTCCACCTATTCGGAAAGTTTTATTGAGCTTAAATTAAAAAAAAAAACTGCGTTGCAATAAATTTTACAAACACCGACATAGCTGGTGAGCAATAAATTAAAATACTTTTAAAAAAAATTAAAAAAAAAGAATTAAAAAAAGTGTTGCCAGCCGTTGGAAAAAATTAAGTCCAATAACTATTTACTAAAAAAAAAGTTTCAAAAAGCTTTATTAATAGAAACAGTGTCTGAAGATTTTAGCACGAAATTTTTTTTTTAGATAATGGTTGCCACCTATTTTGTATATAAATAAATATTTTCCTATACATATACATATATTTTTTCTATTACACTTCTTAAACAAAGCATATGAAATGAACCACTTTTAAGTAAAATCTGCATTCTGTTATTCTGTTTATCTTTGCTAAATCTTCATAGAATAATCCCACTCATAACACTCACCTCCGAAGTGAGTGCTTAAGTGGCGAAGAGCAACACTCATACGTGTGTGGAATAGGACGCAATTCAACAAAGTGAGCGAGAAATTCCCAAAGCGCCACTTAAGTGATGTGCATACGAATATATTTGTACTAAGAAAATGTGTATATAGCAGTAGCGGATGCACGAGGGGAGTTTTCGGGTACAAATCCCCTCTCCCACTTCAGAATCGAAAAAGTGATATTTTTCAGGAACTGCGGATAAAATATGTTCTCGATAGTTTATAAAAAAAATTTGGACCACCCTTCTCAAAACTATAAATTAAATATTATATACATATTTATCGTCACGTGTGATATACATATCTACACATATATGTTTATTTATCTAGTACATGTGAATATACATATTTATTTTATTTGTTTGAAGTGTGTGCGGCCTAAAATGATCAACACTTTTTCCTTTGTTTTCACAAAGATTTCCTTTATATTTGTAGTTGCTTAAGCGTAATAAGACAACAGGAAATACATCACAACACATCATAAGCAATAACAATAAACTTGACATCTAACAAACAAAATGAATGCTAGCACGCAGCATACAAAAAAAAAATGAAAAAAATAATGACAGACGTACATAAAAGCCGTACTTAAGGGAATTGTCTTGACACTTAAGCGTTTCATGGAATTGCTTAAGGTAATTTGAGTTGAGACCAAAGTTAAGTGCCAGGCTGAAGTATTTTATGAGCAAACACATTTTGTGTTTGAAGTGACTTTGAAGCAAATGTGTTATGTAAATAAGGAAAATCAAATTAAAGCCAGCTATGTGTATATGCTTATGGTGGAGAATGAAGGATATTAGCTTGATAAGGATGAGCCGCTTAGAGATTTGAGTAAACGCTTTAAGAATGAGGGTAGGATTTAGAAAATGCTTTACTTCAAGTGGCATTAGCTTCAAAAAATGTTCCCATGAATTTGGTTTTCAACCTCATACTGCAAGCGATCAAATCAGTTGAAAATTAAAGCACAATACAAATTTTTTTGAAGTTCATTAGCAGATGTCGCTATAGCTTGATTTGTAGAGCTTTTCGATTTTCACACATAGATGGCGCGCAATGATCCTGAAAGTATGTATTTGAGGATCTAGCTTTAAGCGACAGTCGGTTGTGTATAAAGTGGAAAACTATAAGCATAGAGAGAAAGGAAGGCAAGAGTGGAAGGAAAATACAGCGGAAAAGAATCAAATTTTGAGATAAAAAAAAGTTAGAAAGCGAAAGAGAGATAAAAATATTGGAACAGCCAGGTAGCACAAAATGATTGCATACTCAATTTTGAAAACCTCAGATAACAAAAAGTTTTTGAAACTAAAATTAAAATAACAAAAAAAAAAAAAATTAGAAATTGTCTAAAAAAAAATTTAAAGAATTTTCTAAAAAAAATTTCAAGAATTTCATAAAAAAAATTCCAGTCATGCGAATTTGTGTGAAACAATTTTTCGTTATGCTGCATTCCTTAGAAAGCTACTAGAAAATTCGATAGCGAGTTTAGCAATTTTCAACAAATTTTTCTAATATTTCGCGCTGACCTAGCTTAACTTTCCATGTTAAATTTTCATTGCACTCTGAATCATATTAAAAGCATCAGAAACTTTTTATTATGAAAAAGAATTCCAAAGCTACACAATTTCAACCAGAAAATAAAACAAAAAGTTACTCGCTTACAAGTTCCTAAAATTAAACAAAAAAAAAAAAAATTACCTACTATCAAGTTGACCTACAAACCTGTTTGGAGCTTCAATAAAAAGCAAATAATAAGAACGAATTACCACCGCAGCACTTCAGTTTGCACGGCATAAAAATTAGATTAATCTCAGCGGTCATTCCAAGTAGCAGCAGCTGTGAGTATTCAAATTTTTTGCTCATTTCTACAGCAGTTTTGTTGATTAGCCAGCGAAAGCAAATAAAATTAGCTAATTAAAAAATTTCATTAACAAAATAATAAATGCAAAATAAAAACATTGCTGCTAATATTAAATGATAATGAAGGTAGTAACTACGGAATTTACATATTTCAACTGCATTCAACGACTTAAGCGAGCAACACTTAACGGCGCACCAAAAAATATTTTACGAGCGCAAAGAAAAAAAAAGAAAAATGTACGCTTCAGCTTTACTTTTATAAACGCAACATTTTTTTTAAAAGCGTTTTCTGTTTTTTCTTTCCCGTTTTGCATACAATTTTATTGGTCTCTTCGCTTATAACTTGCACTTTACGCGCATTACTTCGAATTGCACAACAACAACAACAACACAAATAAAAAAAATATAAATGCCTTTTCATTTACTCTTCCCTCAATTGCTTTGTTGTTCACTTTGCATCAAGGCGAATATATTATATGGTGGTAGCAAAGCGAATTCAGCAGTACTCGATGTGCACGGAATTGTCATATTAAAAGAGAATAAGAAATGTAAACAAGCACGTCTTTTATTTCGTGTCTTATTTATGAAAGCTAGTATTTGCTATTAAAAGTGAAAATTATTGACTTTTTTTGCGCATTTCGGCTATAAATTAGGGTGTACAAAGTGGAGAACACATTTGGACGAGTGAAGATGTAGAGGTAGTACCAACTTTCAATGCTATGAACCTCAAGGTAGAGCTGCTGCGTGGTATTTATGCTTATGGTGAGTGACACGAGAAAGAAAGTGTTATCATTTTAAAACATATATAAATTATATGCATTTACTATTTAGGTTTCAAAAAACCCTCTGCCATACAGCAGCGTAGTATCAAACCCATTGTAAAGGGACGCGATGTCATTGCAGAAGCACAATCTGGTACGGGCAAAACAGCAACATTTTCTATATCAATTTTACAAATTTTGGATACATCCTTGCGCGAAACACAAGTGCTTTGCCTATCACCGACCCGTGAGTTAGCTGTGCAAATCCAAAAAGTCATACTTGCCTTAGGGGATTTCATGAATGTTCAATGTCATGTATGCATTGGTGGCACCAATTTGGGTGAGGATATACGTAAATTAGATTATGGTCAGCATATTGTGAGTGGTACACCTGGTCGTGTGTTCGATATGATTAAGCGACGTGTATTGAGAACAAGAGCAATTAAAATGTTGGTACTCGATGAGGCAGATGAAATGTTGAATAAAGGTTTCAAGGAACAAATATATGATGTATATCGCTATTTGCCACCAGCAACTCAAGTCGTGCTCATATCTGCAACATTGCCACATGAAATACTTGAGATGACATCAAAATTCATGACAGATCCGATACGTATACTTGTAAAACGGTAAATTATATTTTTTTATTCTAAAGTAAATGCACAAATTTATCTTGTTAAACTTTATTTTAGTGATGAATTGACACTCGAAGGTATAAAACAGTTCTTTGTAGCAGTTGAACGTGAGGAATGGAAATTTGATACACTTTGTGATCTTTATGATACACTAACAATTACACAGGCCGTCATCTTTTGTAATACTAAACGTAAGGTGGATTGGTTGACAGAGAAAATGCGTGAAGCTAATTTTACTGTTAGTTCAATGCATGGTGATATGCCGCAAAAGGAGCGTGATGAGATAATGAAAGAGTTTCGTGCTGGACAATCGCGTGTGCTAATTACAACAGATGTATGGGCGCGTGGCATTGATGTGCAACAAGTTTCATTGGTTATTAATTACGATTACGACGATATTCGTATTCTACGTGATATTGAACAATATTATTCCACACAAATTGATGAAATGCCAATAAATGTTGCGGACTTGATTTAAATCTGAAAAAGATTCAATTTGTCTTAGTTTAAGTTTGATATATGAAAATGGATTTAAGTTGTTTTACATGTACAATTTGTTAAAGCAAAGCATCCCAAATACTACAGCACCTCGGCATTGTAAAATATTTAAATGGATTGAACTACTTACATATGTACATATGTATAACTAGTTTATTTTTTAAATAAAATGCTTAACCACCAAATTGACAGAGATGTGTTCGCGCCCTTTCAAGTTAGTTGGCTGTGAAGTAAATTCGAGTTTCTTTGCCTCGTCTACATCCATTTAGTACTAGTATTTTGAAGGAAAAAGATTGTTGAGTTGCTGTTGATAGTGGTGTTGTTGTTGCATTGTGTATATACTATACTGAAATTAAAAAAAAAAAATATTACAGAAAATGTAGTTTTCTAAGTTGTTCGACATATGCATTCTACTCACCATGTTCAGAGCTTTATTTTTATGAACTTCTTGAAGCCCATTATGCGTTGCTTAGCTTTTTTGACTTTTATCCGCCTGTTCAAGTTTTTCACCCGGAAAAAGATCCTACATTTATAAAAAAGTCTCTTAGCACTCTCGGGGAGATCTACTGCTGCGCTTTTGTCCATCAATTGCCGGTGAATATTTTTGCAATGCGCTATTTCTGTTGAATTCATGCTATGGAATATATTTTCTAGCGACACAACTTCATTTAAAAACTTTGTCGATGGCTTCTTTAAATAGCCCTTGGTTGCCAGGTCAACATACGAGGAAGTATGCTCTGTGGTGTGGTGTTCCTCGAGCTTCAGCTTTTTTATGATATAGCCAGAAACATACTCCAATGCATCCTTTTTTAAAATGCCGCATTCTTCAGCCTGGGACTCGTTCAGAGCGTTGACCACATCCGTCTCCATTCCAAAATCAGCTTCGAATTCCAACTCCATTGCTTGCAAACACTCCGATGTACTTGCTTCAGCACAATCCAATTGGTTTTCTGACGTCGGAGGATCACTCGAGTTCAACCATTCTGTTGTGTCTGGTTCGACGTTACCTGTTCCTTGCAAGCACTCTGTGTTACGCGCTTTAAATAACAAAAAAAAAACTTACATGTTGAGATTAAGTTTATAAGGCAAGATGAAAGGTATACGTACCTAAAATGTACTTCCGAATTCTGTATTTGAATTCTTGTGGTGACGGGTGGTCGTTCAAGCCCCCCTTGCTCCTTATCGCACCGAAGAAATGCTCCAGTACATCCTGGTTCAAGCGGTTGGTGAGGATATATTCCATATTTGAATTATTTTTCATGTATTCATACAGCATTACTAATGCCATGTTTGTCATTAAAATTCCCTTCTGAAATACTTCAAGGCTTTTTTTGCCAGGAATTATAGGAGACTTTACGTACTCAGACATTCTCCCAAGGACTTCTAACTGTTTTGGAAGCGCTGTTCCAAAAGGTTCCTTAGGTAGTAAAGTTAATATAAAATATTTTTAAGTATACATAATTAACGAAATACCTTTCCCGGATAGCCAAAGGTTTTTATATTCGAATTAAGTACATCGAACCAGTCATTTACAAGCTGAAAAAGATCAGCTGTCTGTGCTGGCTTGGCCACCGCAAAGCCTAACTCGGCACATCTCCGAATAGCATTAGCTGTGGTGTTTGAAAACAGATGTGCAGCATGCTTAACTTTTTGACTTGCTAAGAATGCATTCGAATCGCATAAGTTGCATACAAATTTAATAGACTATTTACTTACCAAAATTGCTGCCTCTTAACTTTAGATGTTCCTCGTTTATTTTAAAAGCAATTGATAGGTCCGATGTGGATGTATGTCTTATGACATCACATATCGTCCTGTTGGTCAACAATTCACCCTGCCATATCAATCCGGTATCGTTAAAGTGGTTTCGCACTAGTTTTAACAAATGCGGTGGATCGGCAAATGTAAATACTTTTTTGTTAGCTTCATTTGGATGTACAAACCACGGCTTGTCTGAAAATCGTATAAATAATTGCTTTTATTATACTATGTAAACTAACAGCCTTGATTGAAAACCTACCCGCTGTCACGCCCAAATCCCTCCAAAGCGAACGGTTAGTAGAGCCCATATCGCTTACGATACCAACCACAGTAAAGCTAACGTTATGGACAGCCGAAATAAGTTTTTTCAAGAGGTTTGCGGTCATTGGGCAATCAAAATCATAGAATATGGGTTGTTTCCACGATTTTAGTAGCCCACGTGCCATCACCACTTGCACCATACTGGACGGCTTTCGTACATAGTCCCCTGGCTGGTCATACTCGTATGTTTCGACGACCTTCATCTCGTCAAACGCAAGTATGCAGAGTTTGTCATCCCCGGTAAGCTCAGATACATACTTCATATGGTTCAGACACGGCATCAGGAGACCTTCGCTAATATCGCATTTACGATACCAGCGCTGTAGTGTTGACACGTGGGGTAACGGAAATCCATTCTCATATAAATGGTGGTACGCTCTAGGACCCGCAGCATGCAAACATATGGCACTAGAAATGTCCTTGTACGACCACTTCATTCTACTATCTATAAATTAAAATAAATTTAATGTTTAAAACTGCCTGTGCTGTAATCTCAAAGCCGAAATATACTTGGAAAAACCATCTTTTTTATCTGTCCCGCCGTAAAAATCTTCTTCAAGTGCTCCAGCACAGCATGAGCTTCATTCAGCTTGTTTAGTAGGCTTTTATTCTCTTTTTCCAAAGCCTTTATTTTCTTTTTTAGGTCAGAATTTTCAATCTGACTTAAAAACTCCAATACGTTAGATCTATATTTATCAAAATGAAGAAAAGAAACCAAATTAAAGGTCAAGTAAATTCATACTTACTCAGTTTGTGTTTCGATATGTTTCAGTTCCACTTCCGGTTTTTGAAGGACACAAAATGACGAGCTTTAGTTTAAATAAAATACATCTTTAATAGAATAGAAAAGTCCAACCGATTTTTACTTTACCTTTCTTCCGTACTAAATCCACTTGCATTCATTGTTTGTATGTTTTGTGCAGACATTTCAGAGCTAAATATATATAATAAGGAATTATATTCTCAATTTTTGATCGGAATGTGCATTACTTACCGAAATTGTCCTATACGAGCACACGGTGCTAAAACTGGAATCGCCTTTGGCATTAGCCTACGCTGACTGCCTGCACATATAATTTCTGATCGGTGGAAGTGATCGGAGCATATAAAATGTCTCGCTTCCAGCTGGGTCCTGCATACGGACGACCACAGAAGCCTCTCGGCGTCACCGCTGGGCACCTTAAAAAATGTGGTTTTTCCCACTTCGTATTTTTTGCCACACACCACACACTTTCTCATTTTTCACTATTTTTCCAATTTGTTGAATAAATGCACAATTAATTCACACCAAAATTCACAAAAGTTTCAACTATTTGTAAACAGTTTTATATTTCATTTTCTTTTATTGACAGTCCGTGAACTTAAACG
The DNA here is from genome assembly GCA_951509765.1 of Sphenella marginata. Taxonomy (NCBI): domain Eukaryota; kingdom Metazoa; phylum Arthropoda; class Insecta; order Diptera; family Tephritidae; genus Sphenella; species Sphenella marginata. The sequence continues at coordinate 59,292,719 of OX608083.1, forward strand.
AGAAGAAGAAGAAATCAGCTGTTCACTTACCATCACCATGTAATGAATTCGCCTTGCTTTGCATGCTCGTGCTTGTTTGGCTTTTAAATATTTGCAATTAAAAATAAAATACAGCGCAATGGGAAGGAAGGATATGAAAATGATATTTTTACTTCCAATGCAAGCATTGGTACTGTGTTGGCCATGTGCAGCGCCTAAATGTATGCCAAACGGAAGTGCATTTTAAGTGTAAAATGGACACAGTCGAGTATACAAACAGTGAACATTTTTTTATTGCATATTTTTAGTGAAGTCTTACTCGCTTTTTGCGCAAAATTTATTGCATATTTTTCACGCAGTAGCGATTATTGCACAAAATATATGAACTTTATACGCCTGATAGTAATTAGTTATGTGCTTTTAAGCGATTTTAAGTAAATTTATATTTTTGTTAATAATTCTCATGACTAACCAGATACGTAGAATTAGCAGATTTACATTTATCAGAAAAAATATTAATTAAAATTAATTTATTATGCTTGTCGAAAAAATATTTCAACAGAAAACAACCAAGAGATAAGTGTGTAGAAAAAATTAAAAGCGGTTACACATTTGTTTGAATTTTTTATAAAGTCCACATTTGATTTGCTGTGAAAATTAACAATTAAAAAAAAAAAAAATCGTTTTTTTATTGACAAGTCCCGTAGTGTTTGCGACAAAAACTGTTGCTATTAGTTGAAAAAAATTTTTTTTTTGCTCAGTTTAGTCTACATTTTTTTTATGGTTTTCTGTCTTACCTATTACAAAAAAAATTAATCTATTTTTTTATTCACAAGTCGCTTAATGCTTGCAAAAAAAAAAACGGTTAGTATCAATATTTGTTAAAAAAGTTTTTCTTATTCAGTTGAATTCTCTGTTTTAAGATTTATTATAAGCGACAAGAGCAACAGGATATCAACCAAAATTTTGAGCGCTCCTATTTTGATCGCTTATAAAATTGTTTTCCTTGCTTATTTCACAATTTTTTTTTAAGCGAGTAGAAAAAAATTTTAGCTAGCATATACATACATAAATGGCGAATAAAAAACGCCCACTATTATTCAAAATCGTCAAAAAAATACTTCTGTAAATTGAATTACTTTAATTAAAATTTTCTTTGAAAATAAAGTTTGACTATCTCGTTTGCTTGCTTATTTCACAATGTTTTTTTTTTTTAAGCGAGCAGAAAAGAACAAAAACAAATGCCTTATGTCTAAATACTTAAAAATTCTTATAGTAATTTCTTTTCAAAAGTAAAAAAATCTTAAGCAATGAGTTTCAGCTCTCTTTCCACTTGCTCGCGATCCATCCATGTCCTTGCCTTCTTCACATCCTTTTACAACCATTTTCACTTCTATCATCAACATCTATTCATCACACCCAATTCATAAATATTTTATGCGCGTCCGCTTGCTTGTTATCCTGCTCTGACTCAGTTGTTGTTCTTTTCCCTTTACTATTGCTATTGCCGCTCTACCAAGTCCTTATTATTATTGCTTTTGTATTTATTTTAATATAATTCACATTTTCATATTCACACTGTTCCTTTCTTGTAAACAAGTCCTTCTGTTACAAGTACATCTCGTTATTATAATTTCTTTTCTTCTTCTTGTATTATATAATTTGTATACTGTCACTTTCAGTTTTCAATTAAATTTTCATCCGCTTTTAATGTCCTTGTACGCTCTTTCAGATGAGTTTTTGTAATTTTTTGGTGTGTCCTTGAGTAGGATTTTTTCTGCCTTTTAATACGACTTCCTGTGCCATTTCCATTTTCTTTCTTTCTTCGTTGTTATTTTTTTGTGGCATTCATTGTTAAGCCCTTTAGTTGTACACTGTTCACTTTAGCTCTGTAGTAGTTTGAGTTTAATGGGTTTAAGGACGCATATTTCCTATGTTTGCGAATTCAAATTTGCTATTCACTTTGTCTTTTTTGATGTTATATCTACCCTTAAAGTATTGCAGTTATTATTCGTATTATAATTTTACCTAATAAAATCTTGTTTGGTTGCACTTAAGCTTTCTTCAGTAACATTGTCTTTATTGCTATAGGAAAAATATCAAATACGCCTAAAAGTATGCAACATTTAGGCATTAATCCCGCCCCTTAAACATCCCTGTTTTAACTGCCTTTCTAGTTAAATGGCATTCACAAAAATTAAATCTTTTAGATATCAGCTGGTATAATTTTTCCAAGCCTTGTAAGCCTTAGCGGCCTTTTCAAGTTCCACCACACTTTTGTTGCAGACTCAGTTAAAGGTTGATCATATTTGACGTAGTATTCTGGTATGGCAACAACACATTATCTAGCTTATGGATGCAGTTGTTTTCATTAAAAAAATCTTTAAAATAATGTGATCTCCACCGACATTTACTCTGAAGCTTTTATTAATTATTCTTAGTACTAAACATTGCATACTTTTAGGCAGCAAATTTTAAGTATATTTTTAAAAACCATTAAAATAAATATTAAGCTTGTTTATGGCTTGAAAAACGTCTCAAAGTTTTATAATTACCCATGTTTAAAGTTTTGATAGACTTTACTGCAATACGGCCTAAATAAAGGCCAGATTTATTCGAGCAGTAAAATCTTACGAATTAAAAACAATTTTGAAAATCGTGACATATTTCAAGGGGATTTTTTTGTACCTTTTTGTTTGGACTTTTTTCATTAGTTAAGGAAATTTTTCTACAACAATTTTCTAGCATATTTTAACCCTCTCACAACCCCACAAATAAAACTTTAATCGAAATTTCCATAAAAAGCTTAAAAAAGAACACTTTTATGAAATTTATTTATCTATTTGGATTCTATAGGTCCCTTTTCAAAATCTTTTTAAATGTAAAAATATTTTCAGAATTAGCCATTTTGCCCTAGGTAAATTTTTAAAATTGTTTCACAGTTTTTATACGAATAACTTGAAATATTTTAAGTTGAAAAAAGTTTCGAAAATTTTTATTTTTTATTTTTTTTCAAGTTTTGAATTTTTCTTTCACAAATTAACATTTAAAAAAAAAAAATCCTTTTAGTTATTTATAAACAGTTTTTCAAACCATCAAATAAGTAAATAGTTGAGCGTTTTTTTAATTTTCCACACAAAAAAGGATTACAACATTTTCTATTATTTATCGTAAGCCCCATTGTATTAATATTCTCATTTCTACAAAACCAAAAATTAATTACTCTCTCTCTCAATACATGGTCTAAACTCTCACACATACTCAACGAAATAATTCAAATTAATGTCCTTTTTAATAATAATCGCACACATACAAATACATTTAATGGGTGACACAACAAATTTCCTCTCACTCACTCACACCATCAACAACAAAAAACATTCTCAGCATTCGTGACACTTCATTTAGGCGAAATATTTCTAATACAATAAATGAACAAAAATAAAATGCTGCTGCGCTCTCTATCTCTTATTTATCCTAGTACGCTTGACAGCCGCCACCGCACCCCCTCTCATGCGTCACTTTCTCGTTTTATGAATCGCTTTTGTTTTCCGACGTTTCACCACATTTGCTTAACTATCATATTGTGGTACGAAAATTTCTTTGTTTGCATATTATCAAAGCGCCTAAATAATGAAAAAAGAAAACAAACAATAAAGAAAATACATTTCATTTTCCACTCATCTGCTCTTCTTCTTCTTCTACTACTTTTGCGCTTAACCGCACGCTGTAGTTGGTTGAGTCAAGTGGTTTTGCCATTGTTAGTGTTTTTTGGTTTGAGATTTTTTGATTTTTTGCGCTTTATTTGTTTTGGATTTTCGTTTATTGTTTTGTTTGTAAATAAGACAAACAAATAAATGGAAATAAGTAAGGGTGTTTAAATTCGGGTGTGACATAAAAATTATATAAATTTTTGGCGAAACATAAATTTTTTTTTAATATTTCGAAAATAACCATATCATCGGGAGTTCCCACTATTTGAAAATAATTTTAATAAACTTTCTCAGATTTTTTTTTTTATAAAACCCTAACGCTATATTTCAGCTGAAAATGTATGAAATTCTCGTTTTTGAAACTTATTCTGAGATAGCGCGTTTTTTTTAAATAGTGCGATCTTCCAGTCAGCCGACGAAGTAGAATAAGTGGGCATGGTCATCTTTCGATTTCGTAATTTTTAATGCAAATCGCATCCAGTTTCATATAAGTCTATATCCCGGTTTTGGCTAGAAATATACATTTTTGCACAAATTCTCACGACTAGCTATAAACGGAAAGAAGAAAAAAATCTGCCGTAAAACCACAGCCAACGAGCTAATAAAAAGCTGCGCCTTTTGTTGCTTTATTGAAATTGTTTTTCTTGCATATTTAAATAAATGGTTTTGATTATTGCGCATTTATTTTTTGTTGTTGTATATTTAGTTGTCTTTGTTAAATATTTTTTTTTGGCTTAGTTTTTCATCAATTTTTTTTTTTGGGGGGGGACCAGGAAATATTTATTTGTTTGTAAATTGACGCCATGATTTTCTTTTCATTACTTCTTCCTTTCCCTTGAAGTTGTTTACTAATAATGCTATTATTTGGGCATACTTTTCAAATTAAGACGAGTTATGGAAAATTGGATTTCTCGTCTGTTTGGTAAAGAAATTCAAATAGGCAAATGCTTCAGTGCAGTCTAGCTTTTACTAGGGAGAGTAGCCTTGAATCCGACTGTTTGCTGTTCACAAGAATACAATGGCTGATATTAGAACTGCAGAGGATTTGTTTAGCATGGGTTAAGGTCATGAGTAATTGAGGCCTTACAGTGTGCGTTAGTTTTGGCCAGAAAAATATCAAATCGGTGTGGTTGAGGTTGTTATGTAATTTGAGGGATTACGATTGCGCTTACAATGATTTTTTCTTTCTTTGAACTTCTTACTTTACTGGCATAGTGCTTCTTCAGGGTCTAGAGTCCATTTCTACTAGAACCATATCTACTAAAGATATGCAAATATATCTGGCTGGATTTAGTTCAAAAATAATAAAGTTGACATAGGTTCGAGTTCAAAGTGTTCCAGGAATCAAACTTGAAGGCTTTCAGGGCTTAAGGACTATTCCAATTACGTCTTCCAGTCGACTTTTCGTAACACAACAAAAACATAAATAAAAAATCCCTACCTTATTGTAGAAGAAAATTGTTTGCCCCACAAAGCAGAAAGCCCAAGAAAAGTGTACGGCTTTAGATAGCTTACAAAATTACCACAAATTAACAAATACACTAAGAAAGGAAGCCCAAACTTTTTTGTAGCAGCCTCATGATATACCCAGTTGTGGAATATCTTTCGACTACCACAAAAACCGGATATTTAATATTTGTTTGAGTGATTTCATTTAAATTCGTGAAGTAAGGTAAACAGATTAACCGGGAAAAAGGCATAACCACGCCCATTTTAAAAATTTTTCAGACATTTTAATACATCTTAATATTTACTTACTACAACTTGGTATAAAAATAAATAAGAAACCACTTCCTTATCATGGAAATTAATATTTTTGTACGCTACCGAAAAAGTTCAATTGCTCTTTTCCGTGGCTTAATAACTACCCAAATAAAATAACAAAAAAAAAAAAAAAAATCAAATAAAATCCATGAAAAACGAAATTCACGGAAATGGTGAGCCTTTGTATACAAATACGCCCTTAAGCTTTCAGCAAATACTTTTTCTATTATTTAGAAATAAAATAAAAAAGAAAAAAACGCAATATTTGTTATTTGTTCAGCCGCTTAGCGAGCAACAATCATTCACATTTTTCATGCGTGATGGTATGTGGGTGTGTGTGTGCCCTGCAGGGAGACTTCAAAATCGGCAGAAAAAATATTAGTTTGAAAAAAAAAGTAAAAATATTAAAAAAAAAAAAATTTAGAAAATTAAAAATTTAGAAAAAAAAATTTAAAAATAAAAATAATTATTTTTTTCTGTTTGAATTTCTCGAATTCGTGTTTAAATTATTTTCACTTAAAAATTTTCATTTACATGAGTATGACTTTTTCTGGCTTTGTTCGAACTAGTTTGCGACTAGTCTACTTAGTCGCAAATCTTAATATAACTTTTTTTGTAACATCTTCATATTATACTAGTTGTTCACATAAAAAAAATAAAAATTTTCCAACTAGTTCTTCTTGCTGCACAGACTACTTCCAAAGAAGTGCATAACTAGTTACTTTGCCTACATGTTATGCTTCCATTTGCTTGTATGAGAGTGAAAGCTTTAACACTTTTTTCATGCTTCTTTTCTGTGCTGCTTTTCAAACTGGATTTGCTTTGTTAGGAGGGTGCTTTCCGTGTTGTTATTCCTTTTTTTTATTTTTATTTTATCACAAAAGTTCGTACTTATACGCCAAACTTTGTAGACACTAGGAAATTGATAAAGAATTGGGTTTGAGTATATATTGAAATGGAGTGGCAAAACTTCAAAGCAAAAGGGATTAGAAAGAGTGACTGATTTTTGTTTTTGTTTGCGCTTTGTTTATTTGAGACCACCAAAAAGCTGGCGGTCATGCACTTCAACTGCTAAACCGATATCAAATTGAGTGAGTTTTAGACAATAACCACAAAGAACGGATTGTCTTACTACCTACTTTTTGTTGGTGTAGAAAAATACTCTTTTTAAGTAAAAGTTTTTTTGGCAACGTGCGGATGTAAGTTTGTGATACGCACAAAATTTAATGCATTAAAAGTAAAGTAAAAGTATTAAAAAGCTGATCTTGGACAGAAATAGCAAAAAAAAATTAAAAGCTTGATAATAACAACAACAAAACGTAACTAAGTCAAAGAACAGCCGCAATTCAGTGAATTTCATAACCAAAATATTTTGACCTTTTTATAGTGTTGTTAGAATTTCCTTAGAAGCATTCCAAAATGATCATAGAATGAAGACGAAAAAGTTTTAAAAATGGTCCCTAAAACAACCCAGAAATGATGTAACACAGATCGAAATTTATACCGAAATGATACCGAAATTTATACCGAAGTGATACCGAAAAAGTCCCGAATTGATTCCAAAAAAGTGCCGAAGACAATTTCGGAATGATCCTGAAAAAGTCTAGAAATGATCTCAAAATGGTCCCGAAACAATCCCAAAATCATCCTGAAAGAGAGCCGAAAAAGGAACTATAAAGTCCTCAAATGACCCGAAACAACCCAGAAAATGTCAAGGAATTATCTCAAAAAAGCCAAAGGATTGTTCAAACAGCAAACCCGAAATAATGTATATACAGTCCCGAAATAGTCCTGAAAACCATTTCGAAATCATCCCGTAAGAGTGCCGAAATAATAAGTTCCGAAAAGGCCCTGAAGTGAACCTGAAAAAGTCCACACAAAGTCCCGGAATGGTCCTATAATGGTTCCAAAAGCAAGGCCAATGTGACACAGCCCAGAATTTTTCCCTAATAAACCTGTAAAAAATTAATACCGAAAAAGCTTCGTAACCATCCTTAAAAGGTCAAGGACCCAATCCCGAAATGTGTCTGCATCAATACAAATTTCTGAAAAAAATCACTAAGTATCTAAAAAAAAAAAAACAATTCAGTTTTGATGCCGGAAAAGTTCAAAAGAGGTCTCCAGAAGTTCCGAATCCCACCGTATTCATTTCAATTTAAACGAATCTTTAACAATTTGAAAGCCATGCCATATTTATGAAACACACTATACTCCTGCCGCCTACATTTAAGTGCATTAAAGTTCTTCCGGTTCGAAGATTTCCTCTATTATCTGCATAGAGTTTTCTTCTTTTTCAACTTTTCTGCTATGCACTTTGTTGATCGCTTACCGTTGCTTAAGTTTTGCTTTTTAACTTATCAGTTTCCTGTAAAGTTTTAACAATTCTTTTAGAGCTTTTGTCTACAGCAGCTTCGTACTGCACTTAAGTGCGATTTTTAAAATATTGAGTAGCTGAAAGTAATGAATTTATTGAAAAAAAAAAAAATTGAGAAGAAATTAAGAGGATTTGGTGTTTCTTAATTTAGTTCAAAAAACCCGAAAGCATTTCTAGTGGTACAAAGATCTTTAAAATCGGTTAAGCCATTCCGTAGTTATTTATCACAACTTAAAAATACCTTTCACAGTAATTTTTCAGATATTTCAGAGTTCAATCCATATCAGTTTTGAAGTGAAATTCATTATATGTGGTTTTTGAAATGAAATGCCATGGCGATCAAATATGGGACGCTAATTGATATCTATTATTGTTGCAATTTTACTATGAATAAACTATTAGTTTACGGAAAGCTTTATTTGTATGTGGCCATCATTAAATAAAAAAAAAAATTATGATTTTTTACGACTATTAAAAAAAATCAAATGAAATTCAAAGTAATAAAAAAAATTAAAAATAATTTAATAAAAATAAGAAAACGCAAACGATTAAAAAAAATGCAAAATAATACAAAAAATTTAGAAAGATATATAAAAAAAATATAAAAAAAAAATGAAAATAAATTAAATGAAAATAACAGAATGAAATGAAATGAAATAAAAAAAAATTCATGAAAATTTAAAAAAATTAAAAATTTTTTTTTTTTTTTATTTAAAAAAAATAAAAAATTACACTTGAAAAAAAAATTGCAAAATAATGAAAAAAAAATAATTAAAAAGATATGGAAATAAAAAGTTGCAAAATATAGAAAACAAATAAAAAAAATTTAATAAAAAAATATAAAAAAAAATTAAAAAAATTTAAATTTTTAAATTAAAAAAAAAAATTACAAGTTGCTTTTGATGAATTTTGGCAATTTTAAGCTTTTTTTATTATATCTTAATTTTTTTCAATTTTTTCTAATATTTTTAAATTAAAAAATTTGTTGTTTAATTTTTAACATATTTTTCCAGTATTTATGGCTATAGACGAACTCAAGTCCAAGAATAATAATCATTTGTACTAAAATTGTTATTGTTTTGATTTTTCTAATCATTTTTATTTACTTATCGAAAATTTTAATTGAATAGAAGAGGAACATTTTAGAGATATTTTCCTTATTATCTAAAATATATTATATTACTTTATTTACATAGAATCGAAGCTGGCTTTGTTTTGGTAAAATTTTTCTAGATAATTCAAGAGAAAACACAAAATGACTAACCAAAACTACCCTAAAGTAGCAAACAATTTATACGGCAGAGCTCAAACCCTATGATACTTAATCAAACTCTTGCATTATCATAAGCCGCCACATACATATCTAAATATTTCAGCAAAAAAATAAACAATATTAAAACATTCAATGCATACGAAATTTTGTGTCAATTTCAAAAAAAAAAAATAAAAAAATAAAAAATTTGGTAAGTAAGTGAAAATGTTTGCGAAAATTTGCAAATGTGCAGCACACGTGCACACATACAACTACTTAAAAGCTTATGAAAATGTCGAAGTATACTCATTAGCATTTATATTTATTATTTTAAGCACATGCATACCAACACACAAACACATACATACATACATATGTATAAGCAACACACTAAACAATGTGTACGTGGGAAGAGTATATCGACAGCCACACTGCAAAACCCCGTAAGTCACTATTTTTCCAAAAATAAGGTTCTGAGCCTTTCCCATAGATCGTGATATTTCGCACATTAAAATTCAGTCAAAATCGGGTTACAACTTCCCGTTTCTTTCCAGTGGTGAAATGAAATAACCGTCGCCCATATACATACGTTATAATTATTACAGTTTTTTCCCTCTCCTGAAAACTTTTTGATTTTGGACATACAGGGTTTTGCAGTGTGGCTGTCGATATGAGCTGTCGCATGCTAATCTTTATTTTAATATGTGTGCTTGAGGGAAAAAGTTAATCACTTGAGTGGGTGTTTTGGTTGGAGTTGACGAGCAACTTAACAAACCTAGTTGGTAGTGCGGTTAGAAGAAAAGCTGCAAAATATATTTAGCGTAACGAAAAAGTTGTTTTTGTAAATGTATTTGTTGGCATTATAAATAAATATTTCAAATGCGAAGGAATCAAAGAGCTCAATGTTATTTTCTTTGATATTAAAATGAAGCTCCATACTCGTGCTATTGAAGTGAGCTCCTTCTCCTTCAAATCGAATACAAAATATATCAACAAAAAAATTAATCGAAGTTTTCTACGAATTAAATCCAATTATTTGGTAAACCAGATTAACTGTCAACAAATAAGCCATGAACCACTCAATTTGGCAACGCAATAATTTACTGCTGACCAACAAGCTAAAAACGTCTAAGTCGCATGTAAAACAAATGACGAGTTAGGCGGTTATCGCTCTTGGCCACGCAGCTCTATTTAGGCCACACTCAGCACAAGTTGGATTGCAATGCTGTTGGTTATCTATTTTGTGGCCGACAGGCTGGCCGCCGAGATGTCTGACTGTGATGAAGAGCGCTTTGCTATTGGCCAACTATTTCTAGAAAATTTATTTACGAATGCTTGGCAAGATTTTTAATTTTTTTCTAGTTTTTTTTTTTTTGTAATTTTTTTTTCCTGTGGCATTCGCCGATTTCAAATCCGTTGCATTTTTTTTTGCTCGTTGTCAATTTGCTGCTTTGAAGTTAAGTGTTGCTGTAGCTGCGCTTAATTGTCTATCCAATCTTTTCTTGTTGCTTACACAACAACAACACCACAGCCACACTTGCACACATCCTCTCGTTTCTTAGTTCGTTTATGCTTTAGCAGCTCGACAGATTTTTGCTTCTTATTTTTGCTGTCATTAACTTGATTTTGGTCGAAACTTTTTATGCATTCATGTTTGGGTGTGTGTGTGTGCCTGTAAATATATGTGTGCATGTGGGCGTGTGCTTTGTGTCTGCCTAATCGAAAACAGTAACCAAGCCAAATTAGAAATGGCAGCAAAATGCCAACTAAAGTTAAAAGCAAGCACTTCAAGTGCAAAGAATTGTCGACAAACAGCAAAAGCAAAAAATCAAGCACAAAATCAACAACAACACCAATGTCTTTGTATTAAATTTAACTGAATCTTTGGTTTACCGCTTAGTCGGTTGTGAACAAAAATGAAAATAGCGACAATTTGTACTAAAAATAATGAAGAATAGAAATGCGCATACATATAAAGATAAATGTATGTATGTATGTATGTGTGCCAGTATGTGTGTCCTGAATATAATCAAGCGCTAGCAAGGAAAGCTGTACAATATTAATCCATTTGAGTTTGTGTGAGTAGCATGTAATGCTTAAGGATAGGAAGTGAGCCAAATTACAAACGTGAATACTCTATTGATGGAGATGGTGTGTGGCGGGAGAAAATGAATGTGTAGGTGTGTGATGTGTTTGTGTATTAGGGTTGCAAATATTTGAAAGAGTTAAGTGTTTCAAGAAATTCGCTTGCAGCTGTGGTCACTATAAAAAAAAACAAAGTTTGAGGGAACACCGAAGCTTGTGCGCTAACAAGTAATTACTCATAAAAATTAAAAAAAAAAAAAATATTAAAAAAATATTTTTTAGTCTTTTTTTCTTGATTTTGATTAAAAATAAATTTTTTTTCTATACAATTAAAAAAAATTTCAAAAAAAAAAAAAACAATTTTTTAAATAATTTTTTTCGTGATTTTAATTACAAATATATTTTTTTCACTACTAAAAAATTATACATTTTTTTTCTATACAATTAAAAAAAATTTAAAAAAAAAAAAACAATTTTTTAAATAATTTTTTTCGTGATTTTAATTACAAATATATTTTTTTCACTACTAAAAAATTATACATTTTTTTTCTATACAAATAAAAAAAATTTAAAAAAAAAAAAAAAAATTTTAAATCATTTTTTTCGTGATTTTGACTAAAAATAAATTTTTGTTTCACTACTAAAAAATATTTTTTAGTCTTTTTTTCGTGATTTTGATTAAAAATAAATTTTTTTTCACTACTAAAAAATTATAAATTTTTTTCTATACAATTAAAAAAAATTTCAAAAAAAGAAAAAAAAAACAATTTTTTAAACAATTTTTTTCGTGATTTTGATTAGAAATATATTTTTTTTCACTACTAAAAAATTATACAATTTTTTTCTATACAAATAAAAAAAAATTTAATAAAAAACAATTTTTTAAATGATTTTTTTTCGTGATTTTGATTAAAAATAAATTTTTGTTTCACCACTAAAAAAATTATATATTTTTTTTCTATACCTACAAATAGAAAAAAAAAACAATTTTATAAGTGATTTTTTTCGTGATTTTAATTGAATTTAAATTTTTTTCACGACTAAAAAATTATAAATTTTTTGTTCTATACAAAATTTTATTTAGTCAAGAAGCAAAAATTCCATTTTTAATCAAAAACACATAATCGTTAAATAACAACTTGGAGAAAAAACAACAAAATGATAATTGAAAAAAAAAAGCGAACAAGCTGAAAAAATTATAAGCGCTCATAGATTTTTTTGCTATCATGCAAGCTGCAACTTGAAAAAAAAAACTGAAAAAAAAAAAAATTTATTCCGTTTTTTTATTCACAAGTCGCTTAGGGCATGCAAAAAAAAATTAGCCACTGTTTTCCGTTTTCTTGCCAATTATTTTTGGTGAGTTTTATTTTGTAAAAATCCAGTAAATCCTGCATTTTTCACAGCTCTGAATGTCTTCACATTCTTTTAGTGCCACCCTAATATGTATGAATGCTAACAAATTTCATTACTCAATTACTTACATACACATGCATGTGTGTTTGAATATCTCAACATCAACAATCAACAAACAGCAACAGAAATTGCATACAACTATATATATGTACGAGTATGTAATATAATCTAAGCACACATACATATCTAGTTGTGTATGTGAGAGTGCGCTTAACTGTTTGTGCTATTCGCTGCAGAAATTCCATTGCCATGTAGTGTTGGCGTGTATTTGACTGCTCTTTTTTGGCTGCCGGCTATGTGAAGCTGATTGCTATGCCAACATCTTCGCTACAACAATTTGTGGCACGCCCACACTCTACGCCTTTTGCCAAGTATTTGAGTTAGATTGCTTGAGTTCTTAAATTGTTCCGGTTGCTTGCAAGGTGTTAGCTTTTTGCTGTGTAGGAATCTAAATTTTTGACTCCTAGTGTATGGCATATTCTTGTCATTTGTTATGGATTTTGCAAAATATTTTCTTTTTATTTGTCAGTTTGAATCTGTAAATAATGTTGGGTTTCCATTTTGCTTTGCGGCGTTGATTGATAAGTAAAATTGGTATGCAAATTTAAGAATGGAAATGATAACTTTGATAACTTTCATGCATATTCTTTGATGAGTTACTGAAGTTGCACAAACAAACATTGAAGCGTCAGGAACATTCACTTTAAACACTTTTTATTTTTCACTTTTGATGGGGTCGTTCTTGGCGCTTTTCTTTGTCTAGTCTTTCCTTTTTTTGTTTTCTTCTTGCTGGACCCACTTCGTTATTCTTTTCTTGTTAAAATCATGCTCAATTCACTGTTTAATCCCTTTTTGTGCTTTTTCTCAGTTTTTTTTTTTACTGTCCGTTACTTACTGTTTCGCTTGTCTGCCCATTACTTGTACTTCTTCCTTTGTATGTATTTCGTTTTTAATTTTTTGTATTCTGTTTTACTTGCTAGCCCATAAACTACTGTTAGCCTGTTTTTGGCTCTGACCGGAATTTAACAAATTAAATTTTATATTTGTACCCTCAATTTTTTGCTTTAATATTTTAACAGAATTAATCAATAGCTGTTTGATTTTATTATTTTATCAAAAAATCGATAATTTAGAAAAAAATAATTTTTTTCTTATAGAAAATTCAATGTTCAGCTTTTCTCCCAACGAAAATATTGATTATTGTGTTATCGATTTTTTTTATCTACAAAAAAATATCGATAATTTTTTAAAACTAATTTTTTTTACGCAATTAAAATTTAAAAATATCGATTTGTTATCGATTTACTATCCACATAAAAAAAAATCGATAATTTTTTAAAACAACATTTTTTTTCTTAAGAAAAATTCATTTCTCGATTTGTTTCGGAACAAAAAAATTGATACTTGTGTTATCGAATTAAGCTGACAGCCGATGTCGCATTAGAGGTTTTTAACATACCCACAAAAAATCGATAACTTCTTAAAAAATTTATTATTTTCTAAAAAAAAACTTACCAATCGATTCATCTCGAAACAAAAATATCGTTTATTACGTTATCAATTTTATCCCCATATCGATTAGAATTTTTTATAATATCCCCCAAAACAAAAAAAAAATCTTTATCTTATCTTATCTCAATATCATTGACTTTTATTCTTTGGACTTTTTCCCTAAATTGAAGAAGAAACCTAAAGTTTTTTCCTGATAAACTCTCAGTTGCATCTACAATCGTAATCACAACACAAATAAACTTCTACATTTCATTTCACCTGACCTTTGAACCATAAAACATTTTATTTCGCACCTGCAAATGAATTCGTTCATCAAAAATTTACTTTACAAGCAGCTGTGCTCCAATATACACTACAGCAAATACTTCCATGAAGAAATCTCTGTGTAATGGTCACTAACCCCATAAGCTACGCATGCCATCTTGAGGCAATAAATATTTATTAAGATGCCTAGTAATAAAGCCTTGCCATGCAGAAAAGCTTAATATGGATTACTTACACATGTGACTTTCTTTTCAAGGAAAAGCTTTAAGGTGTTTAGCAAATATTTCAGATATTTTTGGTGGTAGAAAAATATTTGTGTGCTTTTGGGGCCTTTAATATTTATGCTGATTTGCTTGAGTCAGATAAATTATAATTTAATAAAAACATTTTCCAGCATGAATTTAAGATCTCAACTTCGATTTTGGGTTTACACTTCTTTAATTAATTAAATTTTGCTAAATTAATAAATCTAAGAAAAAATAAAAAACCAAAAAAAAAAATTAAAAACCAAAAAAAAAAAAAATTAAATAAAAAAAAGAATTTAATTATAATTATTTCAAATCGAAGCTTTCGTTCACGCGACTGCATCTTTATATTTATTATAACCCCAATACACAGCAAACAGCATGCCAGCACAAAATAAGTCTACCTCCAACCTTTCGGTTTCATAATCGAACCAACGCAGCACGTCCTTTTCCATATAAGCACTTCAAGTGCCACCATGGCGTATACGCAACACTTACACATCCTCTACAAAAGTAATCACATTTCGTTAACGAAGATAAAGTGCTAGTGTGCCAACAAATAACAAGCAATCTATAAATACACATGTATATATTCATTAATGTGTGTTTGCTTGTTTTACTTTAATGACCTGACTAACCAACGTTGAAATTACGTTTATATGTATGCAAGTATGTATGTTTGTGTAGTTGCGCATACTTTTGCTATGCAAATTGCCCTCAATGAATATGCGATGGATGTATGCTGAAAAGTAGCAAACATTATAATTGCGGTAGTTGTAGTAAGCAGATATATATATGTATATAAACTTATTTTTAAATACATATCTGTGTCTGCATTAAACATGTGCCACATGCAATTCATACACACTACGCGCACTACTACATACATACATACATTTTGCTTCCTATGTACATTATTCTTCTCCTCAGGCTCATTCGTGTATATGCAGTCATTATACGCTTTTTAATTTCTTAACTATCGTATGCGTTTGACATCAACAAGTTCTTTTTCATTTTATGTTTTGTTTATTATTCGGTCGTTGATTCTTTGGGTCTGTTGCTTTTTACTACTCCAGCTGGTTTATCGCACGCTTTTCCTACCGCTTGTTTACGCGCACTTTTGTATCTTTATTTATTTAAAAGGTTATTGTACCGACCTTCCGGCTTTACTGTTTCCCATGCATGCAGTAAAATTTAAATAGGAAGTACACATATGTGTGTATGTGTAAGAATTAATGAATGATTTTATACGAAATCTTTATGCTCTCAAGTCTACAAACAGCAGCTGATTATGTGCGCTGTGTATTTATAAAAAGGAAATATTATTCGCTGTTAAAATATAAATTTCTTAATTACATATGGAAGCAATTTGCTTTGGTTGCTTTAAAATATTCTTGCTGGAAATTATTTAACTAATTTTTTAAGAGTTATTGTAATATTTATTGCATACTTTAAACTTTTCTCTTTTATAAAATTGTCACATAAAAATTTTGAAAATGTGATTTTGTATTGAAAAATGCACATAATCCACTTTCAAATTATTGCTAAGGGACTTGAGGCATTTAATGGTCAGTGCAAACTTTGGGTTAAATAGAGTTAGAAAACCCATTTCCTGCAGAAATTTCCACTGTTGTTTAGCGTGAGTTTTACTTTACAAATGTATTATATTAACTCCCCAAACAATATTATGCAACCAATTTAAGTTATGTTCAAACATAACGAGCTACTACCGCCCAGCAAAAATAATAGTTACGTATACGCAGTGTCTAACACACATACCAAAAGTAGGTGTTGGCAGGCAGCATTAACTACGCGCAACTTCCAGTTAAAATAACAAACTTCGAGTTAAACATCAACAAAATTATACAAGATAAAGTGATTTACAAAAGTCAACTTCTTTTTTTTTTGTTTTTTGTATGTTGACACCATTGCACGCTCCAAATCGCGCTTTAATATGTTTTGAGCTAATGTTGATCTTTATGTTGTTGTTGGCAAAGTTTTTGGTACTAACAATTTTCTACCTTTTCTATGGCTACTGCTGTCATGCATAATCGCTGTATGCTGCACAGCTGTTTGTCATGAAGCAAACAAGAAATGCAGAAGAAAATGAGTAAAATAAATTTTGTAATAGACAAAGCGAAAGAAAAGCGTACAAAAAAAAAATGGAAATAAAAATAAAAATCGAAACTAAAAACTTAAAAGCTTTAAAACTGTCACTTAAGCACGATTAAGATAAAACTGCGTGAAAAAGCGTGAAACATTTAAAAACAAAAATCCCAGTGTGACTGTCAAAAGTTAGCTTTAGCTTTAGCAGCTAAGTATACGCTTTACTGCTGCTCGCTGGCAGTCATAGCTTAAGATAAGCAGCTAGAGAAACACAAACAATATAAGTAGAAAAAAGTAAGCGCAAAAACAATAACAACAAGAGTGAAAAAAGAATGTGCTACACAATCAAGAAACAATTAAAAATGCTCTATTTGTTTTTTCAAGGTACACCCTAATGTTTTACTATTTTCCAGCCAAACGTATGTTATTTTTTTTTGATGTTCATAATCGCGTAGCTTAAAAAAAAAAAACAACAAAAATATTTTATGCAAAGCTGCAACTTTTTTCTATATTTTCGAATTTTTAAAACTGATTTTTGTGTTGAATTTTTCTTTTGAATTTTGTTTTTTATAATTTTTTTTTTTTAAATTTTTTAGTTTCCGTGTAAATTCCGCAATTTAGCACAAATATTTGTATTTACCATTACATAACACGTGTGTGCATTTTATGTCTGTGCGCTTTGTATTCCATTGAAAAGTTGATCAATTCATGTGAAATTGACCATAGAAAAAACAAAGCGTAACAAAACTGAATAACACTCACCAACTCGAGCTCTAAAGCGCTTAACAACTGACATGTAAATGATTTGAACGGACGCTTGTCAAAATCAATTGCTCAACACTGTATAAACAGAATACAGTGAACTGGTTCTTTTTCAAGTTGATATGGAACTAGTCGCGTTGGAGTTGGTACTGGTACTCGTGAGCAGATATAATTCTCTAGTTTATCTAATTTTTTTAATTTTATCATTTTATGTTTTTTTTGCTTCATTTAAATTTTTTTATTTGTTTCGCAAGTTTGCTCTTTAAATGCCATTGCCTATCGCTTTGGGAGTAGCCACCAGCAAATACGAATTTTAGTTACCAGTGGTTATATTTCTGCTGTATTATAGTTTATTCTAGCCTCAGCTTTTATATTCAATCAATCAACGCAGTCATGCATGTTCTTTAGCTATCAAATCCTACACCTTGTTTTAAAAAAAGTTACACGTTGCTCAACATCATAAATGCTCACTTGCTAAATTGAAAAGGAAGTGCACACTCATACACATCTAATACTAGGTTGCCCCAAATAAATTTTGTTGTGAGCATTTCTCGTAGTTAAATCTTACGTAACCCCCAAAAAAACGTTGTTTCTTTTATTTAATTTTTGTAGTTTTTTTTTTTCTTTGTTTTATTTTATTCTACTTTTTAAGTTTTATTTTATTTTATTTTATTGTATTTTATTTTATTTTATTTTATTTTAATTTATTTTATTTTATTTTATTTTATTTTAATTTATTTTATTTTATTTTACTTTATTTTTATTTTTATTTTTATTTTATTTTATTTTACTTTATTTTTATTTTATTTTATTTTATTTTATTTTATTTTATTTTATTTTATTTTATTTTATTTTATTTTATTTTATTTTATTTTATTTTATTTTATTTTAATTTATTTTAATTACTTTTACTTTATTTTATTTTATTTTATTTTATTTTATTTTATTTTATTTTATTTTATTTTATTTTATTTTATTTTATTTTATTTTATTTTATTTTATTTTATTTTATTTTATTTTATTTTATTTTATTTTATTTTACTTTATTTTAATTTATTTTAATTACTTTTACCTTATTTTATTTTATTTTATTTTATTTTATTTTATTTTATTTTATTTTATTTTATTTTATTTTATTTTATTTTATTTTATTTTATTTTATTTTATTTTATTTTATTTTATTTTACTTTATTTTATTTTATTTTATTTTATTTTATTTTATTTTATTTTATTTTAATTTATTTTATTTTACTTTATTTTATTTTATTTTATTTTATTTAATTTAATTAAATTTAATTAAATTTAATTAAATTTAATTTTATTTTATTTTATTTTATTTTATTTTATTTTATTTTATTTTATTTTATTTTATTTTATTTTATTTTATTTTATTTTATTTTATTTTATTTTATTTTATTTTATTTTATTTTATATTATTTTATTTTATTTTCTTTTATTTTATTTTCTTTAATTTTATTTTAATTTATTTTATTTTATTTTATTTTATTTTATTTTATTTTATTTTATTTTATTTTATTTTATTTTATTTTATTTTATTTTATTTTATTTTATTTTTTTTTATAAACGTGAAATCGCCTTTATGGGATAGGTGTAAAAAGTTCATTAAAAAGGAAAGTCACACCGTATAATCCTCGAGTACTTAAAGTAGTAAAAAATCACTTCTTCATCAATTGAAGTTTTCCTTTTTTTTATTGTTCCACTCATTTTTCCCTTCATCTACAATTAAAAAAAAAAGTCCCACCTAAGTGCTAGCGAATTAAGTTCCACTTCTTCAGGAGCAGTGAGCGAAATTAATGATTTCTGCCATTTCCATTAATGATGATACATATTTAAGTCATACTTATGTTGATTAAAAGCAATGCAATTAAAAATTTATAATTAACATTAATACTACTATAATGATGATGAAATGCGATGAGGCGAAATATGTCAAAAGTGGAAACGACAAGCGAACGTAATGAAGTGATGTCAAATTATAAGCAATCAAAGTAGAAGTGCACCCTCTTTCTGCTACTCTCCCTATCTCTCACACTCTCCCTCAACTTGGTGCTCAATCTTACTCTATTTAATCTTTCTTATAATTTCTTGCCCTTTTGAGGTATTCATAATGAGCATAAAGTTTGTGTAGACGATTAACGTCAGGGGGCCACAAACTTATGCTGGCTAAAGAAATATTCATAATAATTACATAGTTTCAAGGTTGTTAGGCTTGATGAATAATCGGGGTGATAAAGTTCATTAAGACAAAGTAGGATTAATTTCGAAAAGTTGCATAAAGCAAATTCAGAAATGGAAAGTATACTAACTTTTTTAAGTTATGTAAATATCTTAAACCGTCGAAAAAGGCCCAAATCCGGTAGAATTTTTCATTTTTTTTTTATTTGAAAATATATATTTTTTTAACTTTTCTGAATGATTTAATAGCTCCCACTGATGTTTCTAAAAAAAAAATTTCTTCAAGTCGCTTACAAGCTTGATAGCTTCCTTGCCATTAAGAAAGCACCATGCTTGAGTTTGGCTTTTTTCCGGCAAACTGCAGAAACTTTAAGGAAATAGAAGTTTTAAGTTATTGAAGCTTAGCATGTGAAAACTAAGTTAGTGCGAACTTAAGCTAGTAGGTAAGTTGTAAGGATGATATAAAAGAAAAAGAAATTTGATAGGCAAAAACACTAAACAATTCATGCGTGCGTGTAGCTTGCATTAGCTGAGCTGCACAACTGCCGAATTGAGTTTTTTGCGCCATTTTATAGCCTCAAAGTAAATGCTTGTTGACAAGCGAGTAAGAAAGAATGTTTCATATTTTTTCTTAGATATTTTTACTGCACTGCAAGAGAGGGCTGCGCTTTATTTTTTGTATTTTTCTACCTTAAATCAACAAAATTTTACATACGAAATTAAATTGCGGTTCGCTTTGCTATTTCCTGCTGAAATGTTGTTTTTCGAACAATTTTTTTGCTCAGTTTTTGCTTTTTTTTATTATTTTTGAGTTACGCTCTTTGCAAGTTTTTGAAATACTGTTTAATGTTAGTGCACAACTCATATCTTTTCAGCAGTTAATAACAGCCAAAGTCAAGTTAATGCAATTTAAAAGATATATGTTAATTTGAATTTGCTATTTCATTCATATTTCACCATGTGTTTGCGAAAAAAACGTACTTATGTAAGCTTATTTTTAAAAAGCTCACTAAGCTTTTTTTGCTGAATTAAGCTTGAGGGATCAAAGTTTAATTTAGCCAAAATTGTGGTACTGTCACCATTGAACTCTACCTATGAATATTCATATAACGATAATTTTCATGGATCTAGCTCGAAAAATGAAGATTTTATATTTAAATATTTAATAATTTAATCAAACTTCGTTTTTTTGTAATAAAAGCCAAACTAAACTTAAATTTTAAATATTAAATTGCTTGCTTTCTGAACAATGGCGTATTTCAAAATGCTTCAGACCAAAAATATTGGCATTGCAGAAAACTACTGATATAAATTGAAAAAGCTTATCAAAAGCTCAAACCAAAATTTGGAAAGAAAACTTAATTTGTTCTATATCACCCAAAATGTTAAAAATCTACTTTGAAAATAAAATAATAATCTAAAATTCTCCTGATTTACTTTCAATTACTGCAATATTTTTAAGTTGCTACTATCTCGTTTTTCGACCAAACTTGAGTTTGGCTGTTTTTGCTTGTTACCAGTAATAAAATAGCAGCATTAGTTAAAATGTTATGCCATCATAAGCTCTTTGTGCATACACTTGAGTACTTTCGAGTCTAAATGCCTCCACATATATTCATATATATACATATGTATGTATATGGCGCTGCGTGCTTTTACCATTTTGTTGTTGTGTAATAATGTTGCTACATTGCTCTCGTACACTGCAACATGAGCAACTTGCAACAAATTGCTATATTATTACACCACAAAATGGGGTTCAATAAATATTATGTTAAGCGTCCATTTATCCCAACGGATGGTTGCTTGCTTGCTTGCTTGCTTTGCTATTCGGTAGCTTAGTAGGGTAGATACATAGAAGTGTGTAGTAATGTCGGTATTTGCTGTGACCTGAAAAATAATACTCACTATAGAGAATATTTAAAATGGGTTGAAAAATCAAATGCAAGCAAAAAACTTGTAAAGAGTGAAGTTACAAAGCAATGTGTAGTGGGGATGTTAGCTGATTTGTGTGTAGTTGCTAGCAGCTGGCAGGATTTATTTTGTTGGTGGAGTCAGTGAATAACAACTAGCAGGCTGTTTTACATTACAAAAGGCTAAAAAGCATGATTGAGGGGAGATTTTTGTTATATTTTATTAACATTTCGATTATGCGCTGTTATGTATTTTCGGCTTAGATCAAAAGCTGTTTGCTGCTGGCTTGAATTTGTAATAGCAACCTAAGTCAATATAGGCTGTGAAAGCCACTAAAGTAACAAAAAAAAAATTGTTTAGTATTGTAACAATTTAAACAGTTTTCTTTAGCTGAGAAACCGATTTGCTAGCTTTTTTAAAATTAAGCTAACATACGCAGTTTTTTTTTCGTAATCACTTAGCGACTTATGAATAAAATAACAAAGATAATTTTATTTTTTTTCATAATCTATTTTCTCAAAATTTGAAATTTACTTTGAAACACATGTATGTAAATTTACCGCTCGCATGATAGCAACCACAATTATAAGCGCTTATAATTTAATCGCTTTCTTTTATTGTTTTATTGTCTTAAATTCAAAACTTTTTTTTAGGGAGCAGAAAATTTTGATACAGCATCGAAATGGCGCATCGAAAATAAATATAAATATAATTGAGAAAAATTTAGAGTTTTTTTTTGTAAGCGATTAGCGACTTATGCATAAAATAACCGAGTTTTATATTTTTTTTTTAAATATGGTTGTTATTATCATTGCCACCGATTTTTCTAAAAATCTGTACCAAGAAAGCGGTCGTAGACACACAAAAACTCCCGTTTTTATTTTAAGCGAGTAAGAAATTATTGTGCAACCAAAAATATTTACCACACCAGCACGATTTCAAGCTTTTATTGCTATCACAATCACACAGTTTTGCCATATCATGAGCTCACAACTTTACCAACAGCATCATAACCACTCAATTTTGTTCGCTTTGATACTTTTCATTCATTTCCTGTCGCTTAATGTAGTTATTGCCTCTACTGAACTATTTAAATGTATCCTGCTGCGTGCTTTCTTAAATATTCAAATATTTCCTTGAGTAGTTATTGTTGTTGTTGTTGCAGTTGTTTGCACGTGCGCATTTTCACATGTGACAACATTCCTTGGTGTAATAAGAGATATTCATAATAAAGCAATAACAAGTTGAGGCCAACAGCTAGATGAACGTTATGAAGTTTTGCTCCTACTCTCTGGGTTGGCACGTTTGCTTGGCAAAAACCGATAAATTTCACTAATACCAACAGACGGAAACTTGCATCAGGGAAATTTGCATAAAAGTCTTTGGCTTGGTTGCTTGCACGACTTGCATAATGCGGTTGGGCGCTGGAGAGTCGAGGATTGCAAGTTGTCGCTGTGGTGGGGTTGGTTGATGGTGTGTACAACTTTATTTATGTGTGTGTGTGTGTTGCTTTGGTTTTTTTTTTGTTTTTTTCTTTTGTTTGAATATGGCTTGCTACGTCGCATGGAGGACAGTAAAAGTTCGGAAAATTTAGATTTCGATCTTAATTTGTTGAGTTTGAAATGTAAAAAGAAAGAACGGTCATAATTTCCGGTTGAAGGATTTTTGTTTTGTAATCTTTACGGAATTATTAGATATTTGCATAAAAAAAACAAGACAAGATAGTGGAACAAAACCAGGGTAGTAAAATATTTAATAACAATAAGAAATACTAAAACAAAAATATTAGAAACAAAATAAAAAAAAACAAAATTCTATTCCCTAACAGCTAAAATCAATATCAGCAACTAAATCATATTTATTCCTCACTACTCTCAACGATATCCTGCTTTTATACCCCCTTCACTCGCACACACCTCACCGCAAAAAGATAATAACAAACAAACCAGAAAAATTAAATTAACCACGAAAGATTCGAAGATTGATTGTACATTCAATTTTGCACGCCATATTTCTTGTTGCATACAAACATATTTTTTGAAGCGTCAATTCAGTTTCGGGTGCTGTGTACAGTCTGTCGGTTCTTCGCGGTTTAGCTGCTCGAGGAGAGGGAGTGCTAAGTTTGTTCTTTTTGCCCAACAGCATTTGTAAATTTATCAACCTGCGGTTGATTGTCAGTTCATTATCCTTTTGTTGGTTTTTGCTAGTGGCTATTGTTTGCTTTGTTGGTTTTGATTGTAAAATACTCTATACATATAGCAGTTATACACAGCAGACTGTGACAAAGAATGCAATCAATTTAATATTATCTAAAATTTTCCAAAATAAAATAAAATAAAATAAAATAAAATAAAATAAAATAAAATAAAATAAAATAAAATAAAATAAAATAAAAAAAAATAAAATAAAATAAAATAAAATAAAATAAAATAAAATAAAATAAAATAAAATAAAATAAAATAAAATAAAATGAAATGAAATGAAATAAAATAAAATAAATTTAAAAAAATAAATAAAATAAAATAAAATTAAATTAAATTAAAAAAATAACAACAAGTTGTTTTTTTTTTGTTTTTTGCGGTCTTTCTTGTTATACATATTTGTGAAATAAAATAAAATAAAATAAATTAAAAAAAATAATTAAAATAAAATAAAATAAAATTAAAAAAAAAAAAATTAAATAAAATAAAATAAAATAAATTAAAAAAAAAAAAATTAAGTAAAATAAAATAAAATAAAATAAATTTAAAAAAATAAATAAAGTAAAATAAAATAAAATAAAATTAAAAAAAACGCAAAACTTTGTTCTGAACCTAACCACTTGAACTTCATCCTGCAAGACTGCTATCCAATGTTCATTCATTTTTTTTTTTTGTTTCAAATTCATGTCCCAATGCTCCCGGCTATCATAGTTTGGTTACTTGCACAACACAGATTTTGGGACGCATCATCCTTTTGAAGTCACTTCCTATCTGCATTTTAACCACTTTTATTTTGTTAACACATTTTTGTGGTCACCGACATTTATTCATCAAACGTATACGATTTCAAGCATATTTTTAACATAGACAGAGATTTTGTTGTAAACGAAAAAAGGGAAAAAGGGGAGAAATGCTTCATAGTCCTTGTCTGCAGTCGTTTTACAACAAAGTTAACTTCCTCTCACAACTTGCCATCATCTAATAGTGCTGCTG
Source organism: Sphenella marginata (assembly GCA_951509765.1). NCBI lineage: Eukaryota > Metazoa > Arthropoda > Insecta > Diptera > Tephritidae > Sphenella > Sphenella marginata. Next base: position 59,317,492 of record OX608083.1, read on the forward strand.
CATTTTAAAGCAATTCCATTAGGGTGGTTTGAAAATATTTTGTTTCGCTCAAAATGACTTAAAAAAATAATCACTATCAAATAATTTCAAACAAATTATTATACTTTTAAATTTATTAGAATTGTGTTTTATTCATATTAAAAAAAAAATTATTTTGTTATTTTTTTAATAAAATTGCTATTAACATTTTAAATCTTTTGCATCCCTAATATCTTGTTATATGCTCAAGAAAATGTGTGCATTTATCTGTCTTCAACATTTGAAAATATCTTCCAATCGTTTATACAAGCATTTCTTTGAACCTTTTTTGATTTTTCATCATTTGTCTAGCGTTTTCGATTCAATGAAGCATTTTCATCAAATCAACGCAAATTTGGTTAGCACTGCTGCTTGCTTCCCTCTTTTGCACTCCCTATCTCTTTCTCAACTTCATCAATATAGCAAATAAATATAATCAAATAGCTGCTGCTACGTTTTCATACAAAATTGCCAATAATTTTCAAACAAATGTTAGCTATAAATTGCTGCGAGCTTTATGGGTATGGGGCGTATTGCAAAGAATTTACGCTTTTCAGTGAATTTCTTCAGAGAATTAAAGAAAAAAAAGACGAATAAGTTTTGTCTTATCTAAAATAGAAATATATTTCTTTTTCTCTTACTAAATTGTATGTGTTTTTGTATTTCTTTTACTTGCAGGTGAGTTTCTAACAAATTTGTGAATTCTTTGGCATTTGAGAACTTTTTGGCTATCAACAATATCTGTTGCAATAAAATTTTCTATTTGCATAGAAATGCATAATTTCAGTTATGACCGCAGTAACTATGCAAATTTTAATAGTTTTGCAAGTTTCACATTTTATTGGTATAATTACTTTCATTGGGGGAATTCTATTTAAAAGTTACTTCATGCAAGGTAGGGAACTTTGAAGTAAGAGGTTTTGCTGAAAATATTTTTTAATGCATTTATATTGATTCGGTGTTTTTCTGATATGCTTCCCAAAAAAAAAAAAAAATTGTTAATTTTTTTTTAGCCAATAAGCTTGAAATTATATAGTAGAACTAGAGAATTAGTAAATTTTTTTTCTATTTTTGTTTCTAAAGTCGTGGATTTTCGGATTGTAGAATTTTTAATATTTTTTTTTTTTGCTATGAAGCTAAACTTATTTCATTTAAAGCCTAGAAAATCCAAGAGTTTCTTTCAATTCTTTTACAAGTTTTGAAATTTTGGTATGATCCTCACTGACTGTTTCATGAAAGAAATTTAAATAAAAAATCATTTTTTAACTCGAAAAAATTAATTTTTTACTTAATTGATTTGTGGCACTGGCTTTTTTGAAACTGTGATTTTGAAAAATCCAAAAATATTCAAAAATGAGAAAACTTACATTTATGCAAAATTGACAAATAATAACATTGGAAATTTTAAATTTTTTCTACCAAAATATTTTTTATGACTCTAATATCCTTTTTGAAAGTTCCAAAATTTATTTGCTTTAACTATAGTAGTTTCCAAAATATTGAAAGAATAAACTTGAAAAATTTTAAACAAAAATTTAGGGCCTCATTCTGTATTGCGATCGAAAGCTCAGACGAACGATTCGTCTCCTAACGATTTCGTCTAGCAAGCGTATTCTCTATCATTTTCGTTTGCCTGTGAGTTTTTGACAACTAATTTATTTTATTTTTCTGAAAAAGTTGTTTTTTATTGCTTCGATCGTTTTACATATTACTAACAGGCGAACGATTCGTCTCGTGTTCTTTGACAGAAATTTGTTTTATGATAAAAGCAAAAAAAAAAAAAAAATATTTACGAATAGCTTAAACCTTCTATATTTTCTTGCTTTTTGAATTTTCATATTAAAATTCATGATTCCATGTTGACAAAAATCTCACATCTGCCAGAGTGTCTACACATATCACCTTTGCTACGCTACGCTTACGTGGGCACTTAAAACCATACCACATAAAATGCGGTTTCATTGCGGTTATACACAGCTGTCGTTGCCGTTGGCATTGTTGACCTACTCAGATTGCAGCTGTTGTGGCAGCAACGACTTTGCAACAAACCTCAATGGTTAAATGGACGACCGTCTGTTAAAGCCACAGCATTCATTTCCTTGTTATTTTTGTACCATCCACCTATCTTGTTACAGCTATGTAGCTATGTACCTCTCTATTACAGTTGTATGGTGTTGTTGTTGTTGTTGTTACTGCGGCTATTTACTATCCGCCTACCAACATTTGTTATTTATTTAACGGCAATTTAACGAGTTGTTTTGAAAGCGCCACGAGTACAGAGCGAGTTTGTGGCCAACGTAGTTGCATTGCTTAGTTGTTTGTATTGGCTGTTGGCGTAATACGCTCTCTGTGTTTTCTATGGCACAAAAGCAACAACGGCTTTTGCGAACACAAACTTATACTATTCAATAGTCCGGCGGGCATTTACTCGCTTTTATGGTTCATCTTTTTTAAAGAAGACAAACAAATATACAGACACAGACAAACCTTCTCTAAGCTTACATGATAAAACAATATTTTACTTGTATAATTTAACGTTTAGTGCTACCACTTTTGATGATGGCGATGGCTGTTGCATAACATAACATAACATAACAATACATAACATAACATAACATAACATAACATAACATAACATAAGATAACAAAACATAACATAACATAACATAACATAACATAACAAAACATAACATAACATAACATAACATAATAACATAACATAATAACATAACATAATAACATAACATAACATAATATAACATAATAAAGCGCTTCATAACTAGGCCTTTAGTTAATTTTATTTATCGTGTTGATTATATTCGCATTTCGTGAGTGTTATAACCCAATGAAAACATTTTCAGCCTCCGCAATTTAACTCGTGTTTATCCACTCGATAGCAATTATTTTTACAGCATGCCGTCCCTCAGCATATCAAGAAAAACAAAAATGCCTGCGGTCATGTTGTGATTATCGTTTTAACTGTTTACATGCTCAGCTGACAACGCAATGTGCCCCATTATGTACCGCTACTCCCACTTTTAGCACCAAACCTGGCATTTAGTTTGTTTGCGTTAAAATAATTATTTTCTCTCTCTTTGGGCGTGTTTATGTAACATACCTGTGATTGCAGTCATTTTCTAAGAAATAGTTTAAACAATCATAAATAAGCCTTGCCTTTGACTTTGCTTTTTACATTTATTTTGTTTTTGGTCTTGTTTTGATGGTCAAGGCGTTTATCGTCGGGCCTCTTAAAACCACTAATAAGTTGGTTTTAATTAAAATCTAAAGCTCAAGGCGAATAAATATGTGCACGTCGAATTGCAGTTTATGAAAGGTGCAGCAATGATAGGGAAATCCAATCTTAAATATGCCCCAAGCAAATGTGGGGAAATGTGTGTGTATGTACTTGGAAAGTATATTTTTATTTATACTAAAGTTCTGTTGGTTCCGTTGGTTCAACTTCTATCACAAAGAAGACTAGTATAAATGAACCTATAAAACTGTTACAACGAAAACTGTTATACAGAGATTCGTTTTATTTTATTTTATTTTACTTTATTTTATTTTATTTTATTTTATTTTATTTTATTTTACTTTATTTTATTTTATTTTATTTTATTTTATTTTATTTTATTTTATTTTATTTTATTTTATTTTATTTTATTTTATTTTATTTTATTTTATTTTATTTTATTTTATTTTATTTTATTTTATTTTATTTTATTTTATTTTATTTTATTTTATTTTATGTTACTTTACTTTACTTTACTTCACTTTATTTTACTTTATTTTATTTTATTTTATTTTGTTTTATTTTATTTTATTTTATTTTATTTTATTTTATTTTATTTTATTTTATTTTATTTTACTTTATTTTATTTTATTTTATTTTATTTTATTTTACTTTATTTTATTTTATTTTATTTTATTTTATTTTATTTTATTTTATTTTATTTTATTTTATTTTATTTTATTTTATTTTATTTTATTTTATTTTATTTTATTTTATTTTATTTTATTTTAATTTGTTTTATTTTATTTTATTATGCTTTGATTTAATTTCACTTTCTATGATATGCTTTCGCTTGCAGAACACTTTTATTAAATCAACATTATTAGTGGTTTGGGTTACGTAGTACTCTTGTCAACAATGTAGACTCATATTCATCTGTAGCACAATGTAAACCACTATTTGTGTCAAAAACTTTCAAACTGTGTAAAGACTAAAAAAGAATTTCTAGCTTTTGACGGAAATACGAAGAGGAAAGTAAATTTCTTTCCGCAAAACATAAAAATGCCATTTGCTTGACGTAGAGGCGAAAGTTGTTGCCAAAATAAGATTTTCATATTCACAATACTTTTATTTTCTATAAGCTCTAAAATTCCTTTACTACATTGGCATTCTTTAGGGTAATATTTAGTAAGTAAGATCGAAGATTTTATACTTGTATGCAGACATGCTAGTATATATGTACATATGTATGTATGTGTAGGTAAGCTAAGGAGAGTGGCTGCTACTTTGCGTAGAAGAAGCTCATCCGGATAACAAAAACATTCGCTCTGATAGAACTTCCAAAGCAAAAGGAATAGTTACTTTTTTTTTTTCAATATCTAAAAAGAAATTCACGCGAACTTTTGTGGCCTCGAATTAGAAAAGCTACTTCCGGCGTGGGTGTGACAATCACGCAAAACTTCCTGTGATAACAATTTTTGCTCGTTGTTGCGGTGTTTCGCAATATAATGCTATCATTAGAAATATTTTCTGAACAATGATTTTATAATGTTATTTTTTTACTCCAGTAAATATTATGGATACAAATCCCGCGATCCCGAATTTTTTTTAACAATACCGTGATATAAGTGACACAAATGTTGCTGAAAAAAATTTTTTTATTTTTATTTTATTTTATTTAACAGTTTATTTTAAATAAATTTAAAAATCCCGAATACCTTTTCAATTATACAAATGTTCTTCTAAAAGTTTTTACATAAAATATTTTTTTCAACTTTGATTTATAAATGACAAAAAAATTATCCTATAAACTTCTTTTCTTTTTTTTTAAATTTTTATATAATTATTTTTTTTTTTATTTTATTGAATTTAAATAATTTAAAAATCCAGATCTTTTTCTATAATAACGTGATATAAGTGACAAAAAAATGATCCTCTAAATTTTTTTTTTATTTTTTTATTATCAACTAAAATTTTTTTATTTTATTTATTTATTAGAAATACAATTATAAATAACAATATTTCCAGGCGAAAGGCTCTAGCAACTAAGGCTACTCGCAATTTTAAAAATTTGTAGTACAAATAACATAACTTAAAAAAACCAAGTTTTGTACTATTTGAATTTATTTTTTTATTTACAAAATAACTTTAGTGCTAAAAAAAATTTCAACTTTTTGTTTATGGCTATATATTTTAATATGAGATAATTTCTCAAACAATTTCTTTACTTTTTTGAACCTCTGAAGCAGTTCCCGAAAATTCCACTTTTTTTTAAAATCCCGCAAATTGCCCATCTCTAGTGAGTATGTATGTATGGCTCACACTCACTGCAACAATTCTGATTTGCTTCTCAAAAATATCCACTTGGTTGCACGATTTGCCGTCGGTTGCTTTGCATCAAACTGTCTTTTCGTACTAGAAACTTTCGTGCATTGTTTAATGCTTAAGAAAGTAAAATGCAACAAATAACAACAGCAACAACGGGCAATAAAAACTAACAACAACAAGTTGACACTGCACAGCACAGTACTTAACTTTATGCTCAGCAAATTGCACATTGCATACGATGCTCGTTGACGTTTGTTGACTTTGACCGCACAGCAATGTTGGTGCTGCTGCTTCCGCTGCCATTATGCCATTGCAAGGCGTGTCTGCATGCTGTCTTCGTTGTCTCGTTTCCGAAAGTGCTTTTGCAAAAAATTTGCACAATAAAACAAAGTCGTAAACGTAATGCATTAAAATATACAAAAAAAAAAAACAACACAAAAAAAATCAAACTAAAAGTGGCGAAGTACGAATGCTATAAATACAAAAGTCCTAAAGTATCAAAGTTTTGTAGTATGCTCGGGGTAGAGAGAGAGAGGGCGAGCACAGTGAAGGTCAGTGAGCAACAATAGACGGAATAACATAAAATTTCGGTTGGTTAAATTTTTAGTAAAAAAGCTGGCGAGGTTGGCAATGTTAACTTGTTAAGCACATGAAGTTGACATTTTGACACAGATTTTTATTTTAGTGTTTTTGTTTTTAGTATTCTACACAATTTCTAAGTGAAATTCATTTATGCAAGGGAGCGTGTAAAAAATGAAATAAAATAAAACAAGTTAGGGGAGTAGTGTTTTTTATTATAGCAGAATTTTTTTTTTTTTTAATTTTTTTTTGCTTTTTGTATCAAGCAATTCCTCCTTATGCTATTTCTTCTATTTCTATCCTTTCGAGCAACACAAACTATGCCTGGATTTGTGGTTTTTTTAAAATGAGAAAAAAAATATATGTATATAAAAATTTACATTCAATATTTCTCTTTCATATTTCCTTCACTTTTTCAAGCCTCTTTGCTTAAATTTTGCTCACAATTTTTGCTTCTTTAAAAATTCAATTTAGTACACAATTTTTTTCTTGACTTAGTTGCTGCCTATTACTACTCGAACTGCCTACTTTTATGCCGCATTTTCTCCCTTATTTTTTTCTTATGCACTTCAATTTTCCTTTTCATTCAGCCTACAAAAACATTTTTTAGCAGCACAAACATATTTTCTCTCTTTTTTGTTTATTTTTCTTTTCCTTTTTGCACTCAAATTTTTTTCACGCTTAATAATTGCTCGTTTGTATGAACGATTTCCCAGGCACACCACACTCATAACTGCATTCAGCGTTTAACCAACACAAATTATATCACGCTAAAGGGAAAAGGGGAAAAACGATCATTTATTGATGTAAATAGGAAACCTCAGAGTGCTTTGATTCAGGCGTCAAAAGCAATTCTACCGGAAAGTGAAAGAAAAAAATAAAGAATTTGTGTTATGTGTTAAAGAAGCGAGTTCAATTTTTTTTAGAGGCAGCTTTAGCTTAAATTAAAATTTTGCGAGCATTCCACATTTACCGAAAAAGTATTTGAAATTTCTCTATTCAAGCGATTCATCTGTTTCGTAAAGGAATCATTGAGGACAAAGGTACTGATTTCAGTACTCCTTGTCATATTTTTAATTAATCTGTATTGCAACTGCATCGAAAATTAATTTTTGAACTTCTTTTTGTGATAGCATCGATTCTACCATTTTCCAATCCCATGATTTTATTATTTAAACTGAAAATAAATTCAGCTAACAACAGATTTGCATTGCTATTTAAAGTCAAGAGTAAAGGCATAAATGTGTTTTGTGATTTTAATTTTTATAATAAGTGACTTTTGGAACCTGTGATTTTTGAGAACCTGTGATTTTTGAGAACCTGTGATTTTTACAAGCGATGATTTTTCAGAAAATTGTGACGGTTTTATGGAGTGATTCATTTATTTTTTAGGACTAATTACTTTCGACACTATTTTTTTATTTGAAAGCTCATAAAATTTCGCTGCGATTTTTGGGACCAGTGACATTTGTTAGAGTTGGTTACTTTTTGTAACTTGTGACATTTCTACGGAATAAACCATTTCACTTTTAGAATAAGAGACTTTTAGAACCTGTTAATTTTTTAAACCGGTAACTTTTTTGTTAGAAACGATTTCTTTAGAACCAGTGACAGTTTTATTGAGTCATTAATTTTTTTTTTTGGAGTAGTGACTTTGAAACCAGTTTTTTTTATTTTAAAAGCAATGACTTTTCTTTAGTTCCGTGACTTTTTCTAGCGAAATTTTCTGGAGCGCGACAATTTTGAAGACCAGTGTTGTTTTTAGTCGTCGTTGACTTATTCAGATTTTTTTTTTTATTTTTTATAAATGTATTTTGACGTCCGTAGTTTTTTGCCATCAGTGATTTTTTGGGAACGGTGACTTTTTTTGAAACCTTCAGATTTTTTCCCAAGCGGTGATATATTATGAACCAAAGACAGTTTTATAGCGTCATTTATTTATTTGTTTGGAAGTACATAGTGACTTTTTACAAGATTTTTTTTTATTTTAAAAGCAATGACTTATTTTCTAGTGACTTTTGGAACCTGTGAATTTTTTCTAAACCAGCAACTTTTTTGCTTTGGAATAATATCGAATAAGTGTGACCATGGCACCTTAAACAATGCCCAAATGGTCACGAAATAGTACAGAGACAATTCCGATGATAATAATCTTTCATGCAGTGAATGTCCCATTAACTTTTCTTAAATCACGAATACAAAAGTATTCCAAGACTTTCATGAATTATTTAATAATTTGATTATTTTGACAATGGCCATCTCTGCGTGTTATTGCGTAAAGAAGCATTCTTAAAATTGCGGCATATCAAATAAATTTCTAAGCAAATGGTTTCTATTCTTTCACGCACAAAACTCGTCACAAACAACGCCGCCCTCATAATGCACGCAATATTTTCTTTTATAAACAATTTTGTACATGCTATTTGATGAATAATAATGCGAAAGCAATTTGATAAGAAATCTTCGGAAAGTAAACCCACATCCCTCCTGCAATAAATGATAGCCACTAAGGAATTCAAAATAGCTCTTATTGTTCACAATGAATATTTGATTGCATTTTGCGGTTAATTTAAACATTTAAAAATTTAAATTTCAGCATATTTAATAATAGAAATAAATAATAAATGGAAAACAATCAAATTATTCATTTAATTTCATTTGGTAATTTGCATGTTAAAGTTTTTATGGTTTTTGCTTTTCATTCAATAAAATGTTGCTGCTGTGGTGATTTTTGGATTACTAAAGGTTATAAGCGTATCTTGACATTCAATATGGCTCAAGTGCTTTGGTAGCAGACAAGTGACATCAAAAAAAAAAAAAGAAAAAAGAAAATAAAAATTTACATTTCTCTATTTTTTTGTGGTTTCCTTGTTTGTAATTCTGCTGCTGTTTTTATATATTTTTTATTTGTCTAGCATACGCCATGAATAGCTTAGTATTATGAAAAGAGCAGACAAGCACTTAGTAATCCATATAAAAATACTTAAGACAATGGAATACAAAGTAACACGCAGCCATCGAAAGCTTAGACACGTACGACAGTTAAAGCATACATGAAACGGTTTCACAGGAATAGCAAAAAATATCTTTTCAGCTGTTTAATGTGCTACAAAAGGCACCGTGTATGTTTTTGTTGTGCGTTTTTTCTTCTGTTTGCGAGAGAATTTGAATTTTTTTAATGGAAAATTTGGGTTTTCACAAAATGATGATTTTTTTTGTTGCTGCTTAAGGAAGATATACCGGCCTCGGCGTTGTTCCAGTAGTCGCTTAAAGAAGAAGAGGAAAATAATTGAGGTGCCAAATATCTACCTGTACCAGAAACAGCACACCACGGAAGTGTAGTAAGAGAACCTATGCCAACATCTGTAACTTCAGTGCAAGCGCAAGCAAATAGTTAGAATTTTTAAAAGCTCACACATATATGCACATATGTATTTGCGAATACATATGTACACTATATATTTCTATTTAGTAGAATTTCATTGGCGCATCCTTTACTTGCTTCTCCATGTATGTAAATACCCTTTCCTTTTACTTTTGCTGCCAGCAATCAACTTGCCATAGAACTTGTCCCGCTAGAAGCATTCGCTTTGTAATTTGCCTGAAACTGTGTTTCATAAATGTTTTCTCACAGTCATGCTTTTCCAGCTAGAAACTTCTTACTTCGTTTGTGAATTTATATTGTTGTTGTTTTTCTTACTACATATGTACGTACATATGTATGTATGTTTCGCTCTGATTTTATTAATTAAAAACTTACAATGTATTCATAAAGCTTTTGCAATCACAAAATATGAACATTAAATATTCAACTTTATGGCTTTTGTTTAAGTCGCTGCTACATGGCAAGCATTTCGTCCCCTTAATAAAACAATAGTGTATACGCACGTACATCATTATTTTTTTATTGCATAATAAGAATCTACATAACTGATTCTAAATGTGATAAAAATTTCTTGAAATTCTACTTCCACAAAGTGGGTCAAAAGATCAATTGAATTATTAGCGTATAATTGCGTGTTTGAAATTTTTCATTAATAATTGTGTAAGTGTAGGTATGCTGTTTTAATAAATTGTTACTCTAAATATAATTTCAAAGAAAAATAGTGTATAAAAAGCATACACTATTTTTATTACAAATTTTTTTTATTATTTCTATCAATTTTTAACAAAATAAAATCGTATATTGATATACACTGTTTTTTAACAATATATTATTTGGACTCAATTCGTATGACACTATACACTATTTTATATAACATACAAAATTTCTCTGTGTGTTCTACGGTTGACGTAAATAATAGTTTAAAATATGTTTACATTGTTATTGTCAACTTTTTGATAGATTGTAGAATTTTCTGAGAGAAGACATAGACAGGGCAATTGTGGGTTTGCTAGTGAGTTATTGTAAAAACATAATGGATGTATCTAGTCGTGGTAAGTATTTACTGTGAAACGATAAAAAGAATGTGCCGTATTACGTCTATGTAAATGGAATTTGGAGGAAGTTTGCTAGTTTCAATAATACATTTTTTGATCTTGCGTCGAAGGAAGGCTACTGTTTCTTATGGGATGAGACGCAGGGACAAAGAGGTTCGGACGAGATTGGGACCACAATTATTAAAATGTTGACCTCACTTGACGAAAATGTTACAGATGTAATTTTGTATTCTGATTGTTGTGGTGGACAGAATAGGAATCGTTATATTGCAGCGCTGCTGCTTTACCTAATTCGTAAGTTGAATTTAAACACGGTCACGTTAAAATATTTAGAGAGCGGCCACACACAAATGGAGGCGGATTGTATGCACTCGACAATTGAACGGGCCAAAAGAAATATATCCATTTACTCTCCCGAGGAATGGCCAACGATTTTGCGATTGGCTCGAAGAAAACAACCATACATTGTGGAAAGAATGTTCTGGTATGACATTTATGATCTCAAGGAATGGTTCAGCAGATTAGGGCACACTTTCAAAAAGAATAACGAAAACAACTCAGTGAATTGGTTGAAGATTAAGCAAGTTAAAATGGAGAAAATGAATTCTAATTTGCTGCTCTACAAAGAGAATTGGGACCCCGAGTGGCAAATAATTGATACAATGGAAAGAAAAAGAAAGAAACCAACCACTTATTACACTGATTTGTGCCCCAAATTCAAGCAACAGCTTACCATATCTTCCTTGAAGTACAATGATCTTAAGGGGCTGTGTACCAAAAATGTCATTCCCAGAGAATTTCATTCCTTTTATCTTAACCTTCAACCCGGGGGAAATAAAAATTGTTTGGATGAGCCAGATGTGGAGGAGGATATTCCCGTAGATGAGTAATCATGAATATTGTCTTTCATTCATATACTTTACTTTATACTGAATCAAAACTGTGTAAAAATTGTATTACAAAATAGTAATCAACGTGTCATTTAAATACCAAAAAACAAATGTGAGTTACAAATAAAATGGATTGTTAAGCGTGACTACTTTGTTTTACTGCATGAACATTCGTCCAACAATTTAAAAGTATTTCGTGATAAATGGTGTAAAAGATTCAAATAAAATAGTGTATACCATACAAAATAAAATAGTGTATAATGATTTTCATACATATTGAAAAACAAATAAAATAGTGTAAGTGACATCATGGTACTTTGAATCTCATTTATTTGCAATTAAAGCACTTATAAATTAATGAAATATCATCTACCACTAGCCTGTATGTTCCACCACATATTTAAATCAACTCAACTTAAAAACATCGATTATTTTCTGAAATATTGCAGTTTTCCCCAATGTCTAATAAAACAAAAACTTTAAACTCCATTATCTCGAAATGTCTAAAAAATTATACGCTATTGTTTTATTAAGGGGACGATTTCATCTATGCTCATGGTGCGACAGTGCGTATACGTAACATTTGTTTGTTGTCACTGCAGGCGTATATTCGTATTTATTTTGATGATGAAGAAGAAATACATTTTACAGCCAAAAGATATATGTACATGAATAAGGAAAAAAAATTTTGTTTATTTTAATAATGACTTCTTTTAAATTTAATTACGCCCGAGGATTATGAAAAAAAGTAAATGAAATAAAATGAGGAAAATAAAATAAAAAATTAAAATAAAATAAAATAAAATAAAATAAAATAAAATAAAATAAAATAAAACAAAATAAAATTAAATTAAATTAAATTAAATAAAATAAAATAAAATGAAATGAAATGAAATGAAATAAAATAAAATGAAATAAAATAAAATAAAATAAAATAAAATAAAATAAAATAAAATAAAATAAAATAAAATAAAATAAAATAGGGTAAAATAGGGTAAAATAAAATAAAATAAAATAAAATAAAATAAAATAAAATAAAATAAAATAAAATAAAATAAAATAAAATAAAATAAAATAAAATACTAGTCAATGGAAAAATGCACTAGTGTATTATTGTGAAATAAAACTATTTTGTTCATAAATAAATTATTAAATTCCAAATAATTTCATTGTGTTTCTTTCTTTTGTTCAGCATCATATACCATTAACCTCCAGCATATGTATGTCTGTCAATGCATTTTTGCTCGTTAAGTTCGACAAATAGTAACTAAAGCTCTGACAAAGACTTTTCTCAGAACAAAAATGTTAGTTCTATAATTAAAATTTGAAAACTAATACAGCTATATATTCATGGTAAGCAAAAAGTGAACCATTTGCTAAAATTATTAACAAGCAGCTCAAATATATTTCCTCTTTTTCAGCATACTCCGATTTCAAAGTTTCAATATCAAGGAAATATGTATAAATGAAAAAGCAAATAATCGTGTATGTATGTTTCAAAAGTATATTATATATATATATATAGTAGAAAATGTGTCAGCAGGTAGTGGAATGCACACACGTGTTTGGAAAACCATTTGCAGATGAACACCATTTTTTTTTTTTTTTTTTTTTGGGGATTTATGGTTGCAGTTATTGCCTTAGTAACGATAATACTCACTTTTACTTATATAATTGTGTGCTTACATTTTTTGCAGCTGATTCCTTTTCTTAGTGCTGGTATAGAGATGACTTTTCTATTATTTGCTTCTATGTATGTGTGTTGCGTTGAATAGCGTGTGAACACTAATAGCTTTTAAACTCTATAGAATTCCTGACTTCGATGTCAATGGTGTACACATAAAAATATATAAAACTTGTTATCTTTATTTAAGTGCACTTTAACTTGTGCTATTTTCGTGTGTGTTTGTGTGTATTTGTGTATATGTGCAACGACAATCAGTTGTTAGCGATGTTAATATTTACAGTTAACAGAACGTTCGCTTTTGCATAAAAATGTAATCCACTCTGAATTGTTGGGTTGTAACTCCCATTCTTTACTCTGCATGTGCTAACCCCTCTCATAATGCCAGAGCACTCCTCAACTGTTCAATATATTCTACTCTTCCTACACCAATTTCGGTTTGGTTGTAAATTAAAGAAATTTGAAGAAGATTTTCAGAATGCCTCTGCTTATTAGTTGAATAACAACAACAACATTTAGAGCAATGTTTTTTATCTCAAACTACCCATCTAAATATTTTTTTTTTTCCATTTCTTCTCCTCCTTAGCTGTACTCAACTCATTAGAGATCATATAGGAGATTTCACCATTTTTTTTAAATTCGCGAAATCAGAGCATAGCCACTCCCACTTGATATTGTAAATAAAACACGTACAAAAATACAAAGGGCATCTAATAGGTTTATAAGAAAATTTTATAAGGAGGGCGTGGTACCACCCATTTTTGGTAAAGTGTTTTTTTTTTTAAATATTTCTAATAATTTTTTACATCCCGTTGAAAGTATAGGCAGTTGACTTTTTACAAAAAAAAGGCGGGAAAAATTTACCCAATTAAAAATATTATAGCCGACTATAATAGGAAATATTTCTTTGAAAAATAATTCGGTATAAATTATAAAAAAAAAATCGTTTAAAAAAACATGCAAAGAAAAAAAAAACTATTTTAGAAAATGCACATGACCCTAAAAAAAGCAAATTCAAATCGTAAAAGCTATATCTCTAAAAAAAAAAACAATCTGGGTCAACCAGATAAGCTTAAGCTTTGAATACGCAATTTTTCTTATACTCGCTTACTGTTAAAATTAACCTTAATCTGCTCGAAGAAAATTCCAATTTTTGACGCATTTTTAAATAGCTCTATCCTACTTTTTGCTTAGAATTTTTTCAAAATAACATTTCTTATCTACAAAAGTGATAGCGATTATTGAGTATGTGCTTGTGTAAGCACAACTTAGGATAGTGAAGCGACAGCTTAAGCACTTAAGGCATCAAGATCTCAACAAAAAGCAATAACAACAGCAACATATATATATATAACTACGTAAATGTGTAAGTGTATGAATATGTATGAATGTGTGTGTGTGTAGAAAAAACTGTTTGATATGACAATGACCACAAAGGACATTTTAAAAGCAAAGAATTTAATGTTGCATTACAAGTAAGTGTATTAATATGTCTATGTATTAGTGACATAAGCTATTGTGGTAAACATGAGTTAAATATGTATGCATGAGATAGTGATATAAGCGTAACCACAAATAATGGATGCTAAGCTCAAAGAAGGAATATCATCAGCTGTATTGTTTACACGCACTCATCGATAGAGACTGTGACTTATCGATATCTTGCAAATTTTAATACAATTCCTTTGCATCTTAATATTAGCAATGCGCTCGAGTGTGAACAATGAAACTTGAGTGGCATGTTAAGTGATGAGATGCATGTGTGTGTGTGTGTGTGTGTGACAAATATACTAGATCACATTGTAAGCCAAGGAATGCGTGTATATGAAGATATATGAAGCACTTGGATACATACTTAAGAGCTACAAACAGCTTAAGTTGTGAGGCTTGAAAGAGAAATATTTAAATTCATTGAAATATTAGAATTATTAGTGGGAAAGTTGATAATCTAAACATGAATATTTTATTGTAAGTGGATATCTTATGGTTTAATATTGAAAGCTGTGACAAAAAGTACTGGAGGCGAAACAATTTTTTTTTTTTGTTTTTTTTTTTTTATTTTTAAGTTAACCAATTTAAATATGTATCGCATACATCTGTTTTCAAAACACGCTAATAATCAAACAAATTTTTTTTGCCTTCTAAATCGAAATTAAATCTATTTTCATCTAATCACAGCAAAAAAGTTTGAGGATTGAAAGTAAAAAAAAACATAAGCGAGCAGAAAAATTCTAAGCGCTCACATTTTTGGCTGCTATTAAATAAGCTACAATACCACCCAACAAAAATTTCGGCAAGCGACAAGACTAAAAAAAAATGTTAAAATTTTTGAAAAAATTTAATTTTATTATTTTATTCATTACTCGCTAAGTGCTTACGAAAAAAAATGGTTCAATAGCAATATAATTTTCTCAAACCTTAAGACTGAAGACGAAATATTGACTAAATACCAGTTTATGAACACAAAAACCACGAATTTTAAAAATAAATTTTTTGTTAAAAACAAGTTAAATTTTTTGTTTCAAAATATTAAATTATTATAAAAAAAAAATTTAAATTTTGTTTAAGAATATAAAATTTTTGTTTAAAAAAATTTTATTTTTGTTTAAGAAAAATTAAATTTTTGTTTAAAAACAATTAAATTTTTGTTTCTAAAAACTAAAATTAAAAAAAAAAACAAACAAATAAAAATTTTGTTCCAAAAATATTAAGTTTTTGTTTAAAGAAAATAAAATTTTTGTTATAAAAATAAAATTTTTGTTATAAAAATAAAATTTTTGTCATAAAAATAAAATTTTTGTCATAAAAATAAAACTTTTGTCGTAAAAATAAAATTTTTGTGCCAAAAACATTTTTTTTTGTTGGTCCATGCATGCATAATTTTTAATTTTAATATTTCAGAAATACTTCTATGAAAAAATTCAGGTATTTTCACCTTAGACCAAAAAACTATCGCCTTAACCTTTACCGCCATATCGTATACGTAACATTTTCATATTAAGCAACTTGAGCTCTCCCTCTATACGCACTTATTCCACTCAGCCATTGAACGCATTCAATACAACACAGTTTCAGCTCAACATAAAATTCAATGATGTAATAAAATCTAAACACATGCGCTTAAATAAACAATATGCATACGAAATGAGTTCCTTTTATCAAATAATTCCTTATCTAGGCAATTGGATCGCTTTTCATTCAAGCTGTATTTGCTTAATTTAATTTTATTTTTATATAGAAACAAGTACGTAAGCCCCCACGAGCTTGTGATTTTTCGAACATATTGTGTTTTGTATTTCTTTTGAAATTTGACAATGAATATATTGTTATTTTGTTGCTTTTTTATCGTTTATGATTTTTATGTTTGCTAAGAAGCCAAAAGTTTGATTTGAATTTTATAACATAAAGAGATATTATTCACTTCATCAGTGTGGATAACAATAAGCTGCGGTAACAATGGGCATCATTCAATATTCAATAATAAAGAATTCATAAATGTTTGGATATGGAGCCGCAGATGTTATATAAAGATATTAAGTTGAAAAAAAAAAATGGTAAAAGGAAGGAGATTTTTCTTCTCCAAGAAATTTTTTTTTTTTAGATTAACTATATTGAGAAAATTTATGAATTTTGAAAAAACATGGCATTAAAAACTATCGAAGCTAGCACTGACAGACTTCAAAAACATAGATCTGAAACTTACAACTTTTTTTTTTTTTAATAATAATAATATGAAACAATAATTATTTTTGCTTGCAGTCTAGTGTTAATCTGTACAAAATGCATTCCTATTTCATTATCTATGTATATACTAACAGCTTTACCGCATGGGGCTTATAGCTTATGGCACATTAATTTATTCACTATAAAATCATGGAATTAATTTATTTGCATTCGGATTATGAATACAAGCAATTGTATCGAAAATAACAGTAATAATAACGGTTATAGCTAATGAGCAACAACAAAAGCAAACCATAAGTAGACGAAGTGGTAAAGAGATTATGGTTATGCCCTATAAAATATGATTAGTCATTTCAAAAAATACGATTACTCTAAGTTAAATCAGGGAAAATTTGTAAAGCAGCATAGCAACTAATGCCTCTCCCTCTAAGTCTCTCACCTTACTCCACCCTCTTAGTCCTGTTGTATAGCTAGAAATCATCAGTCAATCGAAAGAAATCTAATAAATTATTCTGGCATGTTAGAAAGGAATATTCCAAATTAGATTTTTAATTGGTACACAATTTTTTGGTGGGTGCTTCCATCTATAATGTAAGGATAGTTTACATATGTCTGAATAAAACACGCACACATTAGCGACCTTTTATAGCCATATTGTTGCAACTATTAATTAGCGTTAACAATATTTGTATTTGTAAGTGGCTATACACACAATTTGCTTTTAAAAAATTTTAAAGGGGCTTTCATAAACTACTCCGAAAAATTTAGTCACGCACTCAAATCTCTTCTTCTACTAAATTGGCTCACATTTCGCAACTCCAGAGGGTTGAGATACCTTTCCGAAAATTTTCGGAATTACTCCGAAAAATTTCGGAAAAGCCTTCGAGCTGGACTTTCACTTAAAAAAACTTCTTAGGCTTATTAATAGCGTATGCTAAGACTTTCGGAATTACTCCGAAAAACTTAGGGAAACTTTGGAGCCAGAATTTCATTTCGAAAAGTCCTTAAACTAATTGGACCCACATTTTAAACAGAATTTATTATTGCTTTACAAACACATTTTAGCATATTTAAAAATTGAGGACTTCCAATTTTCGGAATAACTCCGAATGAAGCCGTCCTAAGCATTTTTTTTTTTTCAAATGTAGCTAAATGATTTCCTAGCTAATTTCTTTTAGAGAGCACACTACAGCTCTAAGAATGAAACGTTAAAAAATGTTTATAAATTACTCCGAAAATTTTAGTATACCATCTTAAAAACTCAGGAGCGCAAAATATTTATTCTAATCCCTACTGACGTTAAGCAATGCCAGTTAGTTGAGATTTCATAGCGATGACTTTCCGAGTTACTCCGAAAAATTCGGAATACACTTGGAACTCAAATTTCGTTTAGTTGCTCGGCATATTGATGGTAATCTGTTGCCTTTCTGCGTTCGTCTTTTTAATTTTGCTCACGCCTTCCATTCGAAATTGCTTTGCTTTAAAAAAATCTAATTTTTATAATAGGAAATGTACCGGACGACACTTGGGAACGTGACTTGCTACTACTGTGCATGTTAATATCAAAAAAAAGTTTTTTTTTTATATTATGAAAGCCGGCAATAGCAAAATATTAGAAAAAAAAACAACAAAAGTGAGAAATGATAACGTCGGGTAAAAAACTGAAAGCAACAAATTGTAAGGCGGCTTCAAGCAATTTTTTAACCATAATATTATAACAAGAACAACAACTTGTACTACAATAATGTGAACAAAATATCCGCAACAAAAGGCCAGTCACGTACCCACTGCGCGTTCATGGGCGAGCAAGGCAAATGAAATCCCCAACACAATAAGCGAAAATTTAGAATGCATACAATTGGGCTGACAAACACAACAAATCGGCGCTTTTTCAACTTCACTCGGCTAACGTCATTTGTGGTGTAACTAACTGAAGGATGTCATTCTCATTAGCAATTTATTGTTGGAGGGTGCCTTAGCTAAGTCACCTTTTGAATGTAGATAACTCTTGTGGCTCAGATTTTGAAAAATTTCATTTAAAAATTTCATTTTATTCGGGTACTGATAAACTCTGATGTAAAGTCACGTGATAGGATGTGATATGACTACCTTTCCTTGATTTAAGGCTTACTTTACCTTCTGGTTCACAATAATTCATTGGCCAATGCTAAATTTTGTTTGTTGTTCTTGAGCTATCAAGCGTTAGAAATGCCATATGAAGTCAATTACTAAGCAAGTGATGTCACGTCATATGATATGCAATCACATCATTATTTTCAAGCGATTTCACCTATGCTTTTTCACAGCCTAGCTCATGTTTGTCACTAAATTTGAAAGCAAACAAAAACGAAAAAAGTCATGTGACATAATTTTAATCATAAATTGTGATATTTTGGAAAACGATTATGTTGAGAAATGTGATAAATAACGCAATATCAATTTAAACCATATTTATGAATGATACAATACCAATGCAATGCAGCTGTTATAGAGCTATAAAATTTTAAAAATCTATTTAGGTCATATGATATAAATTTTTGATCATGTGATATTATGTCATATGATGTCTAGTCATATAGTCGTTTTTAAGCGATATCACCAGTGATTTTTAATGTGATATTGGATACATGTATGTCATTACATTTGACAGCGAAAGTCAGCGTCATGGAATCATATCACAAAAAGCCAAGTGATTACCAAACCAGTCATGTGACATATTTCTCACGAGATATCAATTCAATAAAAACAAAACAAATATGAAAATTAAATGAAGCCACGTATACTCGTATGTATGTATGTATGTGAAGAGTTTAGTAGATTTTTTGATGTTTTGAGTATTGCTGCTTTTTTTTATTATCAACAGTGATGAAGTTAAAGGAAATAGCTACAAAGATCCGCCCCTGGCATAAATATGTAAATGTTCGCTTTCATTGCTTTCATTTGAATATTGTTTCAACTTACTTTGTTTGCATAACATAAATTGTAATTAAATAAGAATCTGAAGAAAAGCATCTTGCGGTATATTAATGTAATTGAGTTAAAGCTTGTACTAAGTCATAATTTAACCAACAAGCAAATGAAGATGTTTTAGTAGATATGAAGCACATATGTATGTATAAGCATATGTACTTGTATGCTAGTTACATTTTTACATAACTATTTGTGTAAATCTAGGGCAGCGCATGCTTTTAGTAAAATTTATGTCGACTTAAAACCAAAGTAACACTTCCTAATGCACTTGAAGTGCATATGACATGTTATAAATTAATTACCAAGCCATAGACATATATTTCATAAACCAAAGAGTTGACTTCAAAAGGAATTTAAAAGCATTTGCATCAAAATTTAAACCACATCTTGTTAAGTTGGCAATCTTTAATGGGAAAATTATAAATGCAATTTGAGATTGAGTGTTAAGCCGCAATAACAATTGACATTTGTTGAGCTAACTGACTTTTGACATATCAATCGAGTATGCGTTAACCCAGATCTGTTAAATAAAAGGCAGCAAGCAATAAATGCGAAAGGTGAACTATTCTGCGAGCGACATGTTTACAGTTTATTCGCAATGTAAATTTTAAATTTTGAAAAGAAAATAAAACTTTACTTTGTTATTTTATTCATAAGTCGCTAAGTCATTGTATAATTTATCCCAAAAAAAAACACAAAAAAACTTCAAAATGTTCAAAGTCGAGTCGAAAAATGTGTCTTATTCAAAAAAAAAAAAAAAAATTGCTCCAAAAAGTATTCCAGATAGTTTTTTTTTCTTGAAGAGACCCATTGCTCTCATTGCTAAACTATACTGCAAACTCAAAATGACCAAATTTCTGGTAAAAAAAAAATTTCAAACCAAATTCAAATTGCGAAATTTGTAGTAAAGAAAAAATTTTTGAGAATAAAAATTTAAAATAAAAAAATAATAAAAAAAAATTTAGAAAATTGAGAAAATAACAGCATTTTTTTCATACCAAATTCAAAGTTTTCCCCAAAAATTTTCGATAATGTGGACTACTCTCAATTCATTAAAAAAAAACTAAAATATATTATGAATTTTTTTTATGAAAAAACAACAACAGGATGACCAAATTAGTAGTAGGAAAAAAAATTGTAAAAAAATATATATTTTCGAAAAAATGTTGATTCGTTTTTGGACTAGTTTCTCTGAAAGCATTTTTAATTATCTAAAAACCTACAAAAAGAAAGCATTTGAAATTTGCCCAAAAGCTTTTTGGATAGTAAAGATAAGTTACCAATCAAAACTTTATCTAGAGCGCTCCTAATTTACTCTACTAACCTTCAAACGCCCACCATAAATAAAGCCATCCAAATCTAAATAACAGCAAATCAAATATTTATAAATAAATAGCTGAAAACAAATCATAGCCACTTCAGTACGAATTTGTATTAAATTTATTTAATCAATTTTGAAATTTAAAACGACCACACAAATCGATGAAAGATGTGCTAGCAGCTGCAGTAAAACAAAAACAAAAAAGGGAAACGAAAACGAAAAACTTTGCTGATAAAACCCGAAAATGTGACAGAAATCCAATCAGCACAAATTTGATGTGATTAACACGAAATCCATGCCGACAACAACATCACCCAATCCAAGCCGCTTTTGTTGCCGCAAACGTAAAAAATAAATTGAGAAAATGCCAATATTCCAATTGGAAATGTTTTTTAAATTGAATTTAAACGAATTGAGTTCAACTCAATTTTGTGGCGTCGACGGAGAGTAGCAAGCTCTAGTTAAATGTATTTTATTTTGAAAAATTGAATTTTGTACGTTTGTATGCGTTTGTTAGGGTGTTTCAATTCGGCAGTGAATATCTAGGGTCTCTAAATTTTTAGGCATTTTTTTTCAAATGAATATAAAAAAAAAACTAGGATCCAAAAAAAAATAAACAAAATCTTTTCATGTAGCAACCTTTTTCCCTTTAAACATCCCAATTCTGTCGAAATCTTTTTTAACTAAATAAAGAAATAGATTTAAAAAATATTTAAGTTCAAATACATACAAATCTGAAATTTTTAATTAAATAAATAAATTAAAAGTTTAAAATTTTTTAATAATAAAAAAATATAAAAAGAATTTATAAATTTATTTCTAACCAAAAAAAACTTTTAAACTTTTAAATTCAAAAAATAAAAAAAAAACCAAAAAAATAGTATTGTAAAATTTTAAGTTCAAAAAAGAAAAAAAAAATTGAAACTAATAAAAACAATACTAAAATTTTAAGTAAATGAAATAAAAAAAAATTTCAATTTTATTATAAAAAAAACTAATTTAAAAAAATGTAAAACTAACCAACTAAAAAAAATTTATTTGAAATGAATTTTTAAATAAAAAAGTAAAAAAAAAAGATTTAAAATTTTTTAATAAAAAATTTTATTTGAAAAATATGTAAAAAAAAAAAACAAATAAATAAAATTTAATTTCTAAATAAAAAAAATTTAAATAAAAAAAAATTTTTAAATTAACAAATAAAAAAATCTAAAAAGTTTGAATTAAAAAAAAAATTTCATTAAGAGAATAAAATATTATTAAATGCATAAGTGATAAGTGCAATTGTTCTTAAAACCAGCTTTATTGTTAACACTCAATAAATAAATGTTATGTTGGAGATAAATTTATAAAAAAATTGTTATTTAGAAAAATGAAATTTTTTTTTTAAATCTCGCCTGAATTTTGGCTTATTTTTTGTTTTTTTTTTTTTAGAAATATTTCTGACTTGTACTTTAATTTATCTATAAATAATTTTTTTTATTTGCTAATTTTTTTTTTTACTTCTTTTTCTATCTTATATCCCTTTTCTACAAATTTGCTTCCTACTGTTTGGTCCTCCTTCCGCCTCATTCTTTTCAACCTCCTGCTAAGTAATAAATTCCGCATAAACACAAATCTCACTTAAACTTAATTATTATTCAAACAAGCTGCTTAACCCAAAATTGTTTATGACACACACAATCACCAAAACAACAACAAATAAAAAGCATACCAAGAATTATACAACAAACTTGCTTAAATCCCTTAGCATAAACATTACATGAATGCCTCTCTACATTCTCAAAAATAAAATTCATGTAAGACACACCAGTAAATAATTAATAGCTCAAACTGCTGACAAAACCACAAAACCCGAACAATAAACTAAACATCTAAATGGTTACAAATTTATGCTACGAAAGCATAAGATGTGTACAAAATATATTTTATAGAGGATTGAGATAATTGGAATACCAAATGAGAACTAAATCGTAGTGGCAGAAACACAAATTCCACAGAAAATCGCATAAACACACGCACAACCGAACGCATCTGCTTGTATTAATGAAGTTGAACAGCTGTGCCTGAGGATGTTGCCAACCCGAAATTACGTTGCTGTTAAGGCACTCATTTACTTGGTTTAGTGTTAACTTGTTGAAACTTGAGAAAATCAAATATGTTTGGTATGCAGTTTGATGCCTAAATATAACCTAAAGGCACTCTAAGGAAACTCATAAAATTCCATAAATAAGGTGGCTGATAAAGAGCGGTGAATAACAATTCTTGTTATGCAAAATTAATGGGTGTATAAGTGTCTTTGGGTCAGAGGGGAAATTTATTAAACAGTGAAAGATGTGGAAATTGCTTGTGGTCAGTGGATTCAATTTGAAGTCGCTTTTATTGTAGTGCAGATTACAACCCTTATGTTGGGTAAAGAAGAATGCGCTTATCATTAATTTATTCGGTTGTTAGAAGGAGGAAGCCAACTTTAGATAAATGCCATATGCGGTTGGGTTTAGTTTTTATGGTTTAAGAAATGTGATAAAAATGAGAATGAAATGTAGGAAGATGAAGAAGAGATAATTTGGAAAAGGAGAGGGAATAGAAATAAAAAAAAAATATTAATAATAATAGGAATAGGAATAGGAAGGGGAAGAGGAATAGAAACAGGAATAAAAATAGGAATACGGACAAGATTGGAATAGGAAGAGTAAGAACCTGTTGGGCCTGTTCTAATGGTTCCAGTTGGCATCAGTTTTAACTAAAAAGTCACACCAATCATGCTGTGATGCCCAACGAACAAAATCGTTTGGTCCTTAAAATATCAAGAAATAATGCCGTTGAACAAAAACCCAATAAAACAGTTTGCCAAATCAAGCATAAGAAGTCGATAAATCTTTTAATACTTTTAGACCTACAAAGTTTTCACAAAATTTATTCACAACAACGAAGCATAAAATAATTTATTACTGCTTTCAAATTCACTCGTTACTGCTTGGCATCGCTTCCTTTCAAACTTTTCACGATACGACCCTACTTGAAATTTCCTTAACTTTGTAGCCTTGCTCATGTTTTATTTGACAGGATTTGCTGCCATTGACTTGATTTGACTTTGACGTCAAATTCTAGGTCGTCGGGTGTGTACGTGCAGGCATGCGAATACCAACAAGCCGATAACAACAAATATTTATTATTTGTATTTAAGTTTGTGTATTGTTGTAATTTCTTCTTATGTGGGCGTGTGCATTCATGCGGCTTTTTGTGGCCTACGTGCAGGCGTTTGTGGTTTACACGCGTTTGATTATGTCTACGCTAAAAGGGTCGGTGAACAAAAGTTGTGCAATAAACGTAGCTGGTAAAAGGAAAGCTAGCTGAATCTTAAAGGCATGAAAGTGTAGGTACTGAGTATGGAGTTAAGCTTAAATTTTGTTAAAATGAGTTTTTAATTTGACTTTTATTGGTATAATTGGTGGCATAAGGAGATGTTGTAAGGTTCTTCAAAACCACTTTTAGATTTTTTTTTCTGACTGTCTGTCTGTTTGTACTCAATGCAACTCGGCAACTACAAAGTGGATGCTTATGAGTTTAGCTCGTTTTCAAAGCTTTGATTTGTTAAAATCGGCTGTTAAACCAGAAAGATTTACTTATTTAAAGTGAGGTACACATACACACTTTTTTTTTTTTTTTTTTGTAAGGCAAGTCAAAAAAAAAATTGTTAGAAGCGAGAAAAATTAGTTTCAAATTTTAGATTAACATCTTCGGGAAAATTAAAAAAAAGAATAGAAAAATTTAAAATTTTTTTTTTGAACAATTTTCAGAAATTTTCACAACTGCGTACTCTAAAAAATTAAAAAAATTAAAAAAAAAAAATTACAAATTTTTATAAATTTTGTTATGAATTTTTCCGAATTTTGTGTAGATCTTTAAAGCAACATTTTTAGTTCTCGTATTGGACCTTGACACATGTTTTTATACACGCTTTGTAAAAATTATTATTTTTAAAGCAAAAATTTGTGAAAAAAAGCTCGTTATAAGCTATAAACTATTTCAACATTTAATAAGTTTTAAACTTTTTGTATCAAATAATTTTATTTTGTACTATATTATTGAGATCACTAATGCTCCTTTTATCTTTTATTCTGTTTTCAGCTGTGAATGCATATTTGAACAACTGTCTCAGATTTTGAGCTGGGCATGCATTTAACAACAATTACTTTGAAGGTAATTTACAATTTTTATTATTACTAAAAAAAAATTTTAATTTGATAAGAAAGTGTTTTCCAAATTAAATTAAATGCAAATTTTATGAACAACCGAACTCGCATTCATATTTCTTGCCATTGAAGTATTGTTTTGTGGGATTTCAGGTATGAAAGGATGAAGTGCAGTTTAGAGCTTTAAGCTCTGTAAAGCTTGCAGGATATGATTTCAGATATTGCTGCGAGTTTCCAAAATAGTGACATTGTTTTTAGAAATCAAATTTGATTCTAAATGACTTTTTTTCTATCAAAATGAAAGCGCTCCAGCAAACAGAAACTAAACAAAAAAAAAACTTTTATATAGCAAATTCGATCTCATAGTCAACTCAAAGAGAATTTGCTCATTAAAAATGTATTACCCTTTTGGTATTCTATTCTGATAGCTTTCACTAGTCACCAATTTGGCTTTTGGCTCGCTTTCAATATTACATACGAGGTCCTCAACGAATTTGCGCACTGCTATGAGAATACATACAGCGTATCAAAGGTTTTTTGCGAAATTGCGCTTTTGTATAAAACGCAATATAAATACGAAACTTTGTACAACAACAAAAGCAAACAAAATTAAAATACCATATGATTGATGATGAGCTGATACCAGTAGTTAGTTGGAGATTTACAAATGTGGTCACAGTGCGCTTATAATTACATTCGCAAACATATTTGAACAGACCTCTATACATACAAATACACAACACATACATATATGCACAGTTCACACACACACATACACACACCGATTTGTTAAATCTCTTTATTCTGCGGTTGGTTGTAATTGTGCTAAATTATTTGTTGGCTTTTTCGTTTGGCTTTGATACGAAATTTACAAAATTACAAAAAGTGATATGAAATGCGCTTTTAGGCACAATTAAGTTGAATTCGTTAGATACAGACACAGCCAATAAATGGTTGACTCGATTGCCGTTCTAACCTGCATGCATACATATGTATGTTGGTAGTACATGGTTGTAAAGCTTTGGCGGCAGCTTAGCTATTTAATGTGGCAGTAAATGAATTTCATGAGCCGCTTGTTCATATGCATTATCAGCAGAGAATGAATAAAGTAGATGATTTTGAGATTTTGCTTAGAAAAGTTTCAAAAAAGAACAATAACTTAAAATTACTCGGGTTAAAAAATTCAACTTGAAGAAACACTTTTCCTATTTTTTTTTTTTTAATGAAAAAATTAGTAAAATTGTTTTTTAAGTAATCGAGTTAGTTTAGATTTTGAAAGAAATAAAATTTAAAAAAAATTAAATTAAAAAAAAATTTTATTAAAAAAAAAAATTTTTTTGAACTAATATTTATTTAACTTAGTAACATTTTGTGTTTTTTTTTTTTAACTAATATTCATTTAAATTAGCCACTTTTTTTTTTTTTGACAAATAATGTGAAATTAAAATTTCATTACATTATTGATAATAATAATAGGTATATCGAAAAAGTTAGAGTCAAAAATTATATTTTTAAATTTGATTAAAAAAATAATGATTTAAAATTTAAAAAAAACGAAATCTGAATTTTTGACTATTAAGCTTTTAGATAAAGACTTAAAAAGCTCACAATCCTAGCTTAAATTTTTTACTTAAAAAAATCTTAAATTTTTATAGTTTGTACTTACTAAAAAAAAGTTAGATTTTAAATTTGCATTTGCATTAAATTTTGCATTAAATTTTTCACATTAAAAAAACTGAAATATAAGTCAAAACAAATGATACTCGAATTTTTGAAAGTAATATTAAAAAAATAAATTTTAAAAATATTTAATTTACAAAATTTTTAATTTACATCTTTTAGCAATTTTTTTAATCTTTACCTCAGTAGGAAAACCAATTAAAAGTCATATTTAATTTATTAATTTAGACCTCGAATAATCTAGTTTCTTAAATTTTTTTTTGGTTAAAAAAATATCAAATTTTAAAAATATTAAATTTTGCAAAGTTTTAATTTGAATTTTTTTAACAAATTTTTAAATAATTTTTTTTTTGTGGGTGAAGAAAATTTCAACTCATATATACATTTTTTTAAATTTGTCTACGAAAAATCCAGTTTTCCCAATTATTTTTCATAATTTTTTTTTAATTTTTTACTTCAAAATTAAAAGTCAATGTTAAAATACTTTTTTGGACTTGAGAAAATTAAGAAAAAAAATTTCGCATATTCTGACTTTTTTATACAACTTTTAATCACTTCACGGTCCCTGCAATTCCTTCATGGTTATTCCGTATTAATTTCCGCTGGTTGAACTGGCTAGCGAATAACAAAATATGAGCCGCTGAAATCACTGAAAATAGTAGATGACTAGCTAAATACATATGTACATACATATGTAGTAATGCGATTCTGTAGTAAATTATTGTATGCAAAAGGATATCCGCTAAATATGTAATGTAAATGCTTATGAGAATAGGACCGCATGTTTTACACCACTACACACGAGCAATACAAATTGTAAATTTTTCTACAATAACTTGCCCTCTCGTGGTTGTTCAGCTCATTTGAGCATATTAATGAATAATCAGACAATCCAATTATAAGCGAAAATAAGCACAGGGCAGGCAGTTGTTATGTTTTTGATGGTTCGTGTGGAGCAGAAAGAGTTTAAATACTCAGAGCAATAAAAGCGAAGTTAGCTCGAAGGGAGACGCATTGGCCTTTGCAGCTAGAATCCTTCTGTATATGTAGCATAAGGTTGTGGGGGGGTCATCAAAAAACTGTTAGGAATGATCTTCAATGAATATAAAATCACGCAATTTTTTTTTTAATTTTTTTTTTTTTTTTTTTTTTTTTTTTCTGACAAAAAATTCCTAAAACACCAAAACTAAAAATATCCTCAGTCGCTGATACAAAAAAATTCAAGGATTTTGCTCATCACTTGAAAATAAATATATAAATACTTGAAGTCGTTATCTCTCGTATGCATTATTAACATACTAAAATTATATTGCTCACCTGTTATTGCTGTAATAAATGCGTGAACACAACTGCACATATCAAAAATGATTGCGACAGATGCTGTCAGTCACACAATCTCATAGCTTACAACGACCACGTTAAAACGTTGATTATGCCCGCAGCAGCAATAAAAAGAAATACTTTCATGTGTAAATATTGAAAGAATATATATATAAATGTATATAATGCAGATGTATTAGGGTGTGTCAAAAAGAAATGTGAGAAAAAATTTAGTTTTAATTTTTTTTTTGCAAAAATTTACAAATTCACTATTTCTAACATCAATTAAACTGTTTTAAAAAAAATTTTTTTTTTTTTAATAATAATAATATTTTTTTTTGCACTCAACTTCAAAGTTCACTTGCTCTCGGAGCACCCTAGTTCATAAATATTTACAAATAAAAACAACAAAGCTGTTGCCAGTTTAAATATTTGAACGTGGAAATTTCTTCACAAAGCCGCTTACCGCATTGTTGGCATTTTTTGATCAACGCCAGTTGCTGGGAAAGCCAAATAGAATTAAAGTAAGCAAGAAAACTTGCCTTTTAATGGCGCTGGATTACCAAGTCGTTTACCATACATACATACATATGTGTGTATGTGACATAAATTATGCGCATTAAAAACAACTCATTATACGCTTGAAAGTTAACAAAGCGAAGAAGAACGCAGCTCGGCATAAGTAATTGATGATAAGCTCACATGCGAAATGACTACGACAGGCAGATTTGAGCGTGCTATGAAAATACAAAAATAACTTTTAAGCTATTTGCTAATAATAGAATTGAGGCATATTAATTTTTGGGAAGTTTAAAAAGTTGTAAAAAATGTTTAAGATAAATAATTCTAAAAAAAAAAATTTTTTAGACATTTAGAAAAAAATTATTATTCTTTTAAAGATATAAAATAATACACTTGAGATTGATGAGATTTGTGGAATATGGTCAGCAGTTTCCTTTCATGATAAAACGAAGTTATGCCAAGAAAATAATATTAATAATAATTTTTTATAAAAGTTATGCAATTTGAAAAATTGTTTTTTCCTTTTTTCTTAAGTTTGTTTTTTCAATATTTCAGAAACTAATGCTGTTAAAAACATGAAATTTGGCAATTTTTAAAAGTGTACTTAGAGGTTGAAAGAGTAGTTAAAAAACAATTTTAACAACTTTCCTGTCCCCATACAAAGCGCACTGTGAACGCCCCACGTCCACTAGTTTTTTGTATTGCTTAACTGAGTAATAGGAACATATATTGTAAAATATTATTTTTATAAAAAAATTGTGAGTCAAATTTGACTCATGAACATATTTCAATACACTGTCGTGAGTCACATATGACTCATTATACAGGGAAGTTGTTAAAAATGTAAATTTTAGAGATATTTCGTTTTTTGAATCAAATTTTAAAAAATTTTAAAAAATGCCGACCATATTTTTGTTTTAGCACCACCAGAACTAAAAAATAATAACTCAACTAGAAACAAAAAATATTAAAATGCAAATTTTTTCAAAAAATTCCAAAGTTCGTATTTTTAGAAAAACAACTTTATGAAAATTTTGAGAAGTCAAAATTTAAATTTTAGAAAAAGCAATAATTTTCAAAAATTTTTAAAATTCATATTTTTGAAAGGAAAAACGGAATTTTTCTAAAATTTTAAATTTAAATTTTTTTTACATTAACAAGACCACGTCTTTTTTCTGTTCTAAAAAAATTATACAAAAAAAAATTTTCAAAACCTTGAAAAGGCTCTGTAAGAAATACTAAAAATTTAATTTTCGATAAAAAAGATTTACATTTTTGGAAAAAAGTATGAAAAAGTCATAACAATATAATAATATTCGTAACTTTAACTATTCTTGGTCTTGAGTGCATTTACGAATTTTATAAAAAAATATTCAGAACGGTCTAATGTAAATGCATATATGTACAAAAATACCACGCTTTGAGTACTTTATCTGTATTATTTTAAGTTCTTAATATGAGTATGCGCACAATATAAACAATATTCAATAGTATGAGGGGCTCAGAACCAAAAGGATCTAAGTGGCATTTTTTTTTTAAATTGAGTTATACCCATATTTGTATAGTGAAATATGGTGTTTATTTGTTGGCAAAGAGATCCGAGTCATTTCGGACATTGTAGTGCCATCTATTTCCCATACAATAAACGCCCTACCCAGATTTTACATAGAATTTTCAAAAGGCAGTAAACTTTAAACTTGAATATCTCAAATCAATTTCGAAGTCACTTAGATCCTTTTGGTTCTGAACCCTTCATATAATTGGCACTACGAAAATATTTTTTCAGCTGTAAGCGTGCGGTGTATTCAAACAATTTTTATTTTTTTTTATTTAATGTTGTTTGCTGAATTTTCTTTTGTTATTGGTTAATTGCATGAATGTATTATCAATTATCAGCGGAAGCTTTAAAATATAAAAATGACAATGTGCATGCATTGTTGCAATCCCAGCAAGTTTGTGGCAATAAACGATAACAGTCGTGTAAGTTCCAATGACCAGAAGGAATGTCACTCCTTTTGTGATAACTTATCCGATTACAGCGATATTTCCGTAACTTTCCCATGTATGTATGTATGACGTTGCTACCAAGTTTTCTTTCAAATTTACAAAATAATAATTTAAGTCACACACAGCACACACAAAGAAGGAAAGCAACAACATCAAAAGTTGGCTTGCAAGCTCGTCAACTCAGTCGGTCGTTTTGTTCCAACGTTTCCCTGCAGTTAAACCAACTAGTTGCAAACTACTTTCAAACTATTTTAACGTTTCCGCCTTGTTCGAATTTTTTAAGAGTTTATAAATTAAAAAAAAAAAATTCAGCACACTGTAAAAGCGTCGATATTTTTCAATATTACCCCTTTTTCTCAAATTTATATGAGGACACCCTGTATTTAAAAAAGTAAGAAATATTTCACTTTTATTAATATTTTTTTTCAAAGTACGTAGTTTTGTAGAATTACTTTAGCACCTAAAACATAGAAATTAAAGAGAAAAATGGATTTCGGTATTTTTACAGGGTGCTAAATAAATTATTTTCTCTCGAAACAGGGAGAGGGAGAGACATATTTTTTTCTTTTTTTTTTAAATAAAATTTTTGGATGGGGATGAGAGTGAAATTTTAAGATTTTTTATAGTAGATGAATATGTAGTATTTTTGGGACTATTTCGGGACTGTTTTTTTGGCGTATTCGCTGCCTTTTCTCCCACTTTTCGAGATAAATTCAAGATCATTTTGGGAATTTTTTTGTGGCTTGGGAGCAGTTCGGGACTTTTTGGGAGTAGTATCGGGATTGTGGTCGCACCTTTGCAGGATAATTTCGGTATTTTTTCAAAACCATTTTAGTAACTTTTCTACATCATTTCAGATTCAGGATCATTCCGGGATTGTTTTCGGGACTTTTTAGGATTGTTGTCGCGCCATTACAAAATCATTTCGGAACTTTTTCGGAATCATTTTAGTGACTTTTCTACATCATTACAGTTTCATTTCGGGACTGTTTTCGGGACTTTTTCTGGGAAATTTCGGGATTGTTGAAGCATCATTCCTGGAACATTTCGGGATTTTTCTCGGCACCATTTTAGTGACTTTTCTACATCATTTCATGTTTATTTCAGAATCATTTCGGGACTGTTTTCGGGATTTTTTCTGGGTAATTTCGGGTTTGTTAACGCATCATTCCTGGAATTTGTCTCGGGACCACTTTCGTGACTTTTCTATATAATTTTGCATTCATTTTGGAATCATTTTTCGAACGCTAGACATTTTAGCAGTCGGCTTAGTTTTGAATTTCGTCTGAAAAATATTTAGCCCCTTTGCGAATAGTTTGGCACCAGTCGGCGAATTTCACTTGCATATTTCCTTGTGTCCTCAATTGCTATGTTACCACATGCATCTACGCTTCACGCGCATAATAAATATTCTTACTCTACGTAACCCTTTGCTGCCCTGCCAGCCTTTTTCTGACACCATAACCTTAAGCTATGCTACTGATTTCCGCATGCCGCTGCTACCTTTGATTATTTTTGTGAAAACAACTTTGATAGAGCTAGTTATTCCTGTATGCAGGTTCACTTCAATCACACACACACCAGTTCAGTCTAGGATGCTTTCAGCAAATGTTTTCAAAGGCGACGCATGTGTTGCATATCCTTTTCAACGCTTTCAAATTGCTTTCTTCATATACAACCTTTCATTATTTTCTTTACAATATATATTTACTCGCTATGTGCTTGATTTTTGGTTTTTTTTTTTTTTCATTTCTTTTTTGTCTTCGTAGATTTATTTACAACGCATGAAAGTCTTCTCCAACTCAATTTCATGCGCTTACGGTCAGCAAGCAATTTGAATAGACCTCGAACAATACGCCCGGCATATGTCGAGTCATTACAAAATCTCCCAGTCGCTCTCACCTGTCATATATGTATGCCCTCTTGATTGTGTGCGTGTTTGCATGCATGCACGCCAGCCAATTTTCTTGCCATTCATTGTCCAGTTACCTTTCGAGTCGTCAGATCAGTTTCTGTCCAGACATTCAGTTTCTCACCTTTTTTCCAACTTTTTTTGAAATGCAATCTGTCACTTTCTGTTGTATGTGATTTCTTTACTGCATTGTTTTTGCATGTCTTATTTTGCATGCTTTGCTGCTTTCTGTCTACATGTATGGCGCACTCGTTCTTTTTGTATGCAGCGCTGCTTTTGTTTCTTTATCGCTTTCACTCAAGCAGCCGATTTTCAGTCACGATAATTATTCTCATTGCTTTTGTTACTTTTGGAAATTGCTTTTGAATTTACTTTTGAAATTTGCCAGCTACTCGACTTGCTTTTGTATGTTTTGTTTTTGTGTGGATGAGAGGTGGTGGCGTGTTCAGCATATATGTAGTTCGATTGCCCTTTTCAATTGAAAATTCAATGATTCGACAGTTTTTCGCTTCTGCTTTTCTTCTGTTTCTTCATTATTTTTGTCAATAGCTTGCTTAATTTTTCCTTCCTTTCATTAATTGGTTCACTTGTTTGCGTTTAAAGTTTTCTTTATTCTTTCCTTCCGAAATTAGTTTATTCAGCATCAGCAAATTAAGTCAAATATTCCACTTTAACGGTTTTTTAATTCGAATTTTAAGTTTTATATCTTTACTACAGTTCTATAGTGTCTACATACTATTGGTCTCACAATCAAAAATTAAAAAAAATCAAAAAATTCCCAAAAGCGCAGCCGCCATTCATCAGTGGTCCTGTGAATGGATTTATTTCACTCAAAAGCTTCTGCTCAAAACCTCATTTTCCATGCCACAAATTTAAAGTGAGACTCCGCCTTAATCCTCTCTCAAGCCATTCAAGTTCTTTATACAAAATATTATTAGCCTTTTTACAGTTTAATCTCCTTGTATACAACGCTCGATTGATTAAAAACTTCCCTGCCCAATGCGTCATATGTGACTCACGAGAGTGTATTGAAATAAGTTCATGAGTCACATGTGACTCATTTCTCTACACAACTTACCGAAGAAAAAGACCCTGTTTGCTCACATGTGACTTATTGAAAATGGTAAACATGGTTTTTTTGCTACGTTCATGAGTCACATTTGACTCACAAAATTATTTATAAAAATAATATTTTATAATATACATATGTTCCTATTACTCAGTTAAGCAATACAAAAAACTAGTGGACGTGGGGCATTCACAAAGCGCTTTGTATGGGGACAGGAAAGTTGTTAAAGTTGTGTTAAAAGTTACGTATACGCAGTGTACACTCACCTTAGTATATTCGCTTAAGTAAAGCTGCGTTTATTAAAATTTTAATATCTGCCAATATTAACTCAAAATTTCATAAATAACCATTCACAATGTTTACCACGCACTTAAAATTATTTAAGCAACCTGCCCAAAAGCTCACTCACATTTAAGAATTTATGCTCCGTGCACACTCTCTTCCACGCAAAAATACTTTGATCTGCGGTACACAAATTGAATTTTAATTGAGTCATATTAAATGTAGTCAGGTTTGTTTGTTTAAAAGTTTAACAGTAAAACATTTTAAATGCCTCAGGCACTTAACTTATTAATTTAAAGTCAACCATATTGGGAAGTATGAAATGTAGCAAATGCTGCAATTTGAAGACTAAATTTTAATACAAAATTTTGTTGATTAGCTTGAAATGGTTTTTTTTATTTTGATACTAAGCTGAAACGAAATATTTTTTTTATAAGTAAATAATCAAAAAAATTTGAGTTTAAAAAAAAAAAATTTCGACAATTTAAAAAAAAATAGGAAAATTTTGAAAAAAAAATTTGGACAACAAACAAAATTTTTGAATTTAAAAAAAAAATTGGAAACAAATTTTGTCAATTAAAAAAAAACTTCGAAAAATTTCGAAAAATTGTGAAAAAAAAAAATTTGCCTCCAAAAATGTTTTTGAAATCATTTTAAAATTGGCAATCTAACTCCTGAACTGTGAAGAGAAGCAAAATCTAACACCACCTAGCGCTCAAAATAATACCTACAATCTCAAACCGCCAGCTAGCGCTTCTGACACTTCCCACTTGTCTACCCAACTCGGACTGTCTGTCACTTAAGTTCCTTACAAACTAGGACAGCATTTGTAGTTAATTATTTGTGTCACTAATTATAGGGCAGGTAACTAAGTGGTTGTCAAGTGTAAGGTAAACAATTGGACAACACAAAGAAGAACACAAAATGCGAAGAACTCTATGAGGCTATTGAGTCACTTACGACCACTAAAACTCAATGAGCAATGACAAGGAAAGTGAACATTTTGTTAATGGAAGGGACAAAGATATTAAATAAATGAATACATTTAGCAGCTATTGACCTAGTTAGAGCTTGTTTGAGGTTTGCAGGGAGACAAGGAGAGTAGACGGAAGTAGCTGCTTAAACTTTTATGAATGTCGTGGCTTTTGTATAGCAAATTTGCATACGAATTTTGGTGAAATGGTTAATTGATGTTAATTTCATGAGCATAAATTTGGCTGATAACTTTCTAAGCATTTTTAGTAGGGAAATGAAATTGAGAGAAGAGCAATCGTGAGTATTTTTTGAAGAGAGAGATAGCATGTTGGTAGGGAGTATTCTCCCTTACAATTTGTGTAGGAATCTACAATCTAACCATCAAAGAGTAAATAAAAAATAAAGAAAAGTTAAACTTAATTTCTTCATGTCACTTGCGGCACACGGCAGCTAGGCGACAGCAAAATTTTTTTTTTTAAAAATTATCCTTTTGGAAAAAAATACGAAGTCATTATACTTGAGCAATTCGCTACTCTGTCCCCTTCCACCAAATGCCAATCAGCATACTTTTTAACTGGCATCCATACTCGCGACGACTACCTCCTGACTACCTGACTATTTGACTTTATCGCGCTGCTAGTCACCCAAATAACGATGACAGTCTCATCAATAGCTGCATTCACAATGCCACTCAAAATGTGTTGAATGTGTTGACAGAGTGCTGACGCCTGACGCCTGTCTTTTGGGTGTTTGCTTATACTACAAGTATTGTTGGTGTTGTTGTTAGACAGTATGCCATTGCATACAATCGATATTTTAGCGAAATTCGGGCAGTTGTGCTCTTACACATACGAAGATAGACACCTTTAAGTTCGAGCATACAGTGGGTCGAAGTGAAAATGATACTTCTAGTTTGTTACAAAAAATTATTAAGCTAAAATTAGTTTGTTAACTTCATATGGAACTAGAGATCGTTTATCCATAAATACTTTTGAAGTTCAGGATTTTTTTTTTTGTTTTTTTTTAAGATTCTAGTTTTGTATTCTAAACCATAAAATTCTTAAAAATTTAGTTGATTTTTGCGAAAAATTTTTCTGCACGGGTTTTGGTATTTTCTGCCACACAAATCGAAGAACCAAAGCAATCTCATACGAATATAGAAGAAATTACCAAACACCAAGCAGAAAAAAAATTGCCAAAAATCAACGAAATTTTTATCAGTCTTAAGACTTCCACTTTATGAGACTAGAATTTAATACACTACAAAACTGCGTACTCAGAAATCATTTCGAAATTTTTGCAAGAAATTTTTAAATTCTCGCCCCATTGATGTACCTATGTATACCTTTCTTGAGAACCCTGACTTAAATGATTTTTTAATTTTTATATTAAACTAACAAACAAGTTTCAGCTAAAGGTCAGTCTCATTTTCAATCCAACCCACTGTATATACAATCGTTATGTTGCCATTGGAATTCCATGTATGTAAATTCACTCAAGCAAAATTGTAATTTCCCTGGCGCCAAGCTGTCAGCAAGCATCACCTGTATCAGCAGGTATCCAAGGCAAGCTATTTTGTTATAGTTAAGTGAATTTAGCAATTATAGACAAATACCAGTGGATATCATTGCGTTGGAAGTGTGAAAGTTGTTCAGCTTTCTTGGTAATCTGAAATGCTATCAATATTTGCCATAGTATAATTATATGTTATGTTGTGTTATGTTATGTTATGTTATGTTATGTTATGTTATGTTATGTTATGTTATGTTATGTTATGGTATGTTATGTTATGTTATGTTATGTTACATATGTTATGTTATATTATGTAATTTTGAAATTATGTTATGCTATGTTATGTCATGCTATATTATTTTATGCTATGTTATGTTATGTTATGTTAAGTTACGTTTTATTATGCTATGTTATGTTATATTTTTTTATATTATGTTATGCTATGTTTTTATGTTATGTTATATTAGATATTTTATATTATGTTATGTTATGTTATGCTATGCTATGTTATGTTATGTTATATAAATTCTATATTGAATTTTTTTACTCTGAATTACTTTGCTATGCTACCTTATGTTACTGTGCTATTCGAGGTACGTAAATTTACGGTTTTATGACTAATTTCACCTTTCTCTCGGTATCACATCACTACTAAAAAATTTCATCACTTCGTGTTTTTTTAGGCTACAACTCAGTAAGTCTACTTTTTTTTCAATAAAAAATTTAAAAATTCCCAAAACAATTTTTTGTTGTCAATTTGTCATTTTCAAGTTTGACACTTTTCGTTTGAATATAAGAAATTTAGATTTTGGCAAATAAACAGAATCAAAAAAGTTCAAATAAATTCTGCGAAACAATATACATTTCAAACAAATTTCCGTTAAATACATATTTGGACACACTCTGGATAACGTGAAGTTATCTTGTCAAATTTCGTATCTCGCAGCTAAAACAATTCAACATTAATTCAATTAAAAAATCTGTTAACCGCAGCGCGCGTCGTCTGCGGAATGTACCATCGGCGATATCAAATGGTTTGGCGCGCATTAATTTGCTCAAAAGCAGAATGCGTACTGCCACCGATAATTGCGAACGCAAGCAGGAATACATGGCGCACCGGATGCGTGTACAAAATGCCAAAAGTATGGTGAATAGTCAACCGCCTTGTTATGTTGTGAAGCGACCGCGACGCGAAATGTCATTTACGGAAATGATGAACTCAGTGCGCACGGCCATACAAAAGAAGAGCAACACGCGCACATTCACAACAGCACCCACATCGGCGACACCATCGGCCACCGGCACCATGATGACTGTGGCAACCACAGCCTCGACGGCGTCACCAGGACGTTTGGTGCACAAATCACGCATGAAATTGTCGAAAAGTGAACGAATGCCCATGCCCGAATGTAGTCATGACAAATCGGCAATGTTGTTGTATGATTGTAATTCATGTGGTGCATTCGGTTGTTGTTGTACTTGCGGTGGCGCAGGTGATGGCCGTCATTGTTTCTCCACATGCGCTGATATGCATGAGCAATTCAAACGGCACATGGGACAGGAGCGGGGCGCTGGTGATGCTGGGCGCACTATGTGCCAAAATATGTTATCAACGCGTGAGCGTCCAAGTTATGGCAGTCATGTCGGTTATTGTGCAAGCAGCAGTAGTCAAATAACAGCAGAACAACAGAGAGTACAACAACACCAACATGGAAAGAAACGCAATACATGTAAATCAGCGCGCGCGCAGCAACAACAAACTGCGGAAGGACGCGCCGCCTATCAACATGCGCGCCTTGCAATGCCTTTGCGCTCCTTTTGGCATCGCGTGACGCGCAAGCAATGGAATGATGATACGCGCGTGCCACAACAAAAAACATATAGCACGCTAAATGCGAAGAGTAGTAATCGTAAGCGTAGTGTTCATAATGTTGCCTCCAATGAGTCGCCTGCTGTCGCAGATAGCGCATCACATTTTGAAGATACCAAGCGTTATGGCATACCATTGCATGTGTTGCGCCGCTATCAAGACATCACCGTATCAACAGATGAAGCAATGTTGCGGCGCCTGTTACGTCCACGCGTCTACTTCGATCTCGAGGTGAAGGGCATACGTCCGTTGGGTCGCATCATCATACAACTCTATACAGAGGCTTGTCCCGAAGTGGTGTTGGAGTTCGTGCGCATGTGTACTGCAGAGAATGGTGAACGCATCACTTTCACTCGTCTGTTACCGCCGCTTTGGCTTGAGGGTGAATTGGCGTTGACTGACAATAAGACGTTGACTGCGCATAACATTGAACACGATACGAATGTGTTGGATCATGGCTGTGGAGCGGGTGTTTTATCATTTCCCAGCCGTTATGTACGTGGCAGTAAACGTCGCTTTCTCAGCTTCTCAATTAGTTTCAAGCCATTGAAAGTGTTGAATGGCAAGCGCATCGCATTTGGTCGCATTAAACGTGGCTTTTGGATACTGGACGCTGTGCAGGATTATGGCACCAATAGCGGCAAGCCACAACGCGACATTGTTGTGACGAGTTGTGGTCTGTGCAATTGAGCAGTAGTAGGAGCGACTCGCATGAAAGTTTGCATGTGTTCAGTGGTGGGCGCATGTTTGGCGTGTGTGTGCAGTGCAGTCATTGGGAATGCAGCTAGCAAATTCAATTTCAAATTGAAATGCAATTTAATGTAGATTAAATATCAATTCTATTTGTTAATTAAATTTGTTAAGCAGAAAATATGTATTCACATGAAACTTGTAGCTCAGAAATTGCTTAAAAATATAGAGATCACTGCAAGCACGATTTCTTGGTAAAAATGCGCTTTTACTTTTTAATTCTATTTTACAACCCAAATTATTATTTAAGAGATACAAAATTACAAATGAAATTAAAATGTGATCATTACTTGTTAGGAGCTCTGAGTAAAAGCTCTACAAATTTAGAGATGTTTTGCTATTTCTTTCGCTTATTAGAGCTAATATCGATTTTAATTGCATGCGATCGATTACTTGCCACCGCTGACTTTTTTGCTATCCATTTTATTTTATGTTACTGACTTTTCAAGTGTGACCGATTTCTATCGAAGCTTAATAATTTTTCATCGATTTTTAGCTTCACCTTTACTAAAACGATTTTATTTCCTTTTATGAATTATGTTTTTTAAGCTGTCATATTCTTCTCACTTTAAATAATTTTTTATCGATAATTAACGATTACTGTAAGCTATTTATAAATTATCAATTTTTACTTACCAAATTTATCGAATACTTTTCGATTTTAACTGTATTTCATGGAACTTAACTCTCTCTTCTGTTAATTTTTATTTTTTTACTCACTTACACTTTACACTTTTTAATTGTCTATAGCTATTATTTCCCTTCGAAAGCAGTTTTTTTTATATTTTTTTCTTTTTTATTTTATCGATTATTACAAATTCATCATATTTTTTAGATTCATAACGACTTTTATTGCATGCTAACGTTAATTGGATCTCTGTGGTTTTTCCGCTTTGTAAACTTTTGTCTTTCTCGTTAATGCACTTTTTGTTGAAATTCAGTTGTATCGAGGTTTATCGATTTTTCGGCTTTCCCCTGTTACGCATCAATTTTTTATTCGACTTATCGATTTTTTGGTCTTTTTGTATCGAAGTTTATTGTTTGTAATTTATTATTTATTACTGCAAATTTTTCTTTTTCAAAATAGCTTTTATTTATTTTCCGCTATCTTTTAAATTTTTATCGATACTTGTCAGTATATGCAATTATCGACTTTTATATACATACACATACAAATAGTTTTTATTTCTCATACTGTTTATTGCACTCTAAAGTATTTCTTTAAATATTTTTTTTGTGATTATTTATCGATTACTATCAATTAGCAGTTAGTTTTTTATCGATTTTTATTTCATGTTATTTTTGGCTATTGTCGATTTTTCTTGCTCAAAATCGGTTTCATTAATTTTTATCTAAAGTTATCAAAAGTTATCGATATTTATCGATTTTTTTATTTAACGGATTATTCATTTTTGCTTGCAAATCTTATCAGATTTCTTATAAGAAAATATGCTGTCCACACAGAATTCAGCCGCCATTATTCAGCATTTATCTGCAAATATAAGAATTCGGTTTAAAACTTATTTAATTTCAATAATATTAAAAAAACGTTAATTAAAATTATATTCCTTAAACTTCTTCTCCACGAATCATGCATATCGTGAATTGAATTTTAATTTTCCCTAAACGTGCAAACACATTTCGCCAGTGTCTGAAAACTTTTCCTACCCAAACTTAAAATCACTACACAACTCCTACTCTATGGGTACATAAACTAAGTAATTTCTAGCCGATTTCATTAGAGTCTGCAAATCATTGCCTACAAGCATTTCCGCTATATAACGAACAACTTTATAATTAATGACATAACGATGTCTGTGAAAAGTTAGCGTTACGAGTACGAGTATGAGTACGAATAGGTACGGCTGCTGCCAGCCACATTGTATTTAATTAAGGTTTACAATTTTGTTTCTTTTTTTTTTTTTTCTTTGGCACTTTCACATTTCAATAAAGTTGGCTTGGCATAACTAGTTACATATTTGCATTGACTCGACGACTCTAATTAAATTGCTGCTGTGTATAGTCAATGAAAAATTATATAATGTAAAAGAGTTTGAGTTAGCTGGAGTAGCATGAGGCAAATATGGGCCAACGTTGCGTATACGTAACATTGCAGTGCCTACCATCATGAATCGCATGTGAAAACGTAAAGGAAGTGAGAAAGTGTGTGTGACAAAGATTGTAAAGCGTCAGTGCATGTTTCAAAGTACAGCAAATTATGACTACTTGAACTAATAAAAAGTGGAAATGAGGATATAACAAGTATGTGTTTAACGTGATTTGCTTGAAAATTAAGTGGATGTGTGGCATGTTGATGCGCATGTGTGTGCGTGTGTGCGAGTGTGTGTGTGTGCGCGCTTAAGTGTGACACCAATGAAGCGTTAATGTGTTCGCGCGCTAACTCAAGTGCAAATGTGTTTCAACTCAAACATTGCTAAGCATGATCTGTGCACGTTAAGCATTTGGGAAAGTGAAATTGTTGTAGGTAGAAAGTGAAAAAATTTAAAGGAAAAATATGAAAAGTGTAAAGTGTAAAGGAAAATATGAAAAGTGTAAAGTGTAATGAAAGTGTGTTAGATGTATGTATGTAGCCAGTTAAAAGTGTGTAGCATTTATTTATTTATTTCTGTATATAAATATGTACCTACTCAGTTAAAAGTTGTATAAGTATGTGATTATAAATATTTTTCAACCTCATTAATAACTAACACAGTTGGTCTGGTAATTAAGTGTGGCGCTTGAATACTCGACAAATGAATTTATGCAAAACGTGCTTATTTTGCACATTTGTGTATAGGCACGTTTTTGTATATGTGTTTCTATGTGTGTGTGTGTATGAATGCGTTCAAAGCTCAGAAACACAAAATTAACGCCTACAAGCCATTAAATTATATATATAGCCCATCATAAGCGCCACACAACAGCCATTTTGGAATATAAATAGTGCAAATTAATTTCATAATATATGCATTTAATGTGTATAAATGTTTTTGTTGCATACATACATACATATATACATAAATAAACATTAAACAGGCACATTTATCAACAAAAGTGCCTTGGTTAAAATTCGCTATGGATATACATACATACATAACACTGGATGAAGAAAAAAATGTTTGTTTTAAAAAATATTTCGATTTAATTTTTCAAAATTCGGAAAACGATTCGGAACTTAGTAGTGACAGTTTTTTATTTGTCATCTCAAAAAAAATTTTAAAATTTGAATTGAAAGTGAAACACTAAGCAGAAAGGGCACTACAAAATTTGAAAGAAAAAAATCAGTTTGTTGTTTTATTTACACATATGATCATCATGATGGAGGTCATATTCAAAAAAAAGTGAGGAAATGGCAGAAAATGGTTAAAAAAAATTTTTTTAAGAAAAAAAGGTACTTTTTTATTTAAAATCAAACCTGTTAAATAATGATTACTAATTGTCATGAATCCTTTTATTGATTGATTACCATTACTTTGAATTTTCAATGACTATTTTCCAATTATTTAAAAAATTATCAAGATGAATCATGATTTTTCACGACTATTAAAACAAGTCAAAAAAAGTCAAAAGTTATTAAAAGTACTATTCGAAAAAAGTTTTCCCAAATAATAAAAACAAGTAATCGAAAAAAGACTTTTCACGATTATTAATATTATTTAAAAAAAAATTTAAGAAAAAAGCAAAAGTTATCGAAGAAAGCTTTTTTCCAATTAAAAAAATAGTATCAAAATAAATCTTATTTTTTATTGAAAATAACCAAAAGTAATCGAAAAAAGTTTGTTTGGTTTAGTTTAAATTTTTTTTATTAGGTACTTTTATTTTTTTTTTTATTTCTAACTGTTTATTTATATTTTTTTTAATTCTCTTTTAATATTTTTAATTTTCTTGTGATTTTTTTTGTTTTTTTCTTGATTATTTTTATTTTTTTCGTTTCCATTTGATTATTTTCAGTTTTCTTGTGATTATTTTTGTTTTTTTTTCTCCATTATTTTTAATTTTTTATTTTTTTATTTCTATTTTTTATTTTTTTATTTCTATTTTTTATTTTTCTATTTCTATTTTTTATTTTTTTATTTTTTTTTTTTCATTTAATTTGATTATTTATTTTTGGATTTTTAAAATAATAAAAATGGCCACTCAGTGGCTCACAGAAAAATTTGGGCAAACCCCCCCCCCCCCCCCTCTCTTTTACTCCCAAACTGGTATATCTATGCATATTCTTAATACACACAATCACACACACACACATGTGCCAGTACATATACAATTACTCACATATGCCGTAGATATATTTAAGCAGATGCTGACAGCATTTAATTGATTTACATATATGTAACCATTTAGCAGAATGATTGAGGTAATTAAATGCCATCCGGCAGGCAATCATGCTATTTGGCTCTAGGCGCACATAGAAGCATACACAATGAACTCAGCTAGCTTGTATATGTATGTATGTGTGTGAACCATCTGTCAAGCGAGCTTCTATGAAAATTTTCAACAGAGATCAGA
Source organism: Sphenella marginata (assembly GCA_951509765.1). NCBI lineage: Eukaryota > Metazoa > Arthropoda > Insecta > Diptera > Tephritidae > Sphenella > Sphenella marginata. The sequence continues at coordinate 59,361,239 of OX608083.1, forward strand.
TATAACAGCTCGTATATATATATCCATTTACCTATAAATTTGCTAATTAATGAATGTATGTATGCATTTGTATGTAGTAGTGTAAGCTTTAGATATTTACATATGTAAGTAGCTACTCATTTGATGGCGATATGAGCACACCACTAAGCTGGGTATAGGCAGGAAATATACTTTTTTGTAATGCTGCTGTGAATAGGATTTGGAATATTGTAAGACTTCTTTGAAAACTAAATATACAATTCATTGTAAAGCTGGATTTTCCAGGTATTACGAATTTTTCCAAATTCCAGAAATTTTGCACAGAGAGTTCAAAGCACCCCTATGAATACAACAACAAATGCACTTTCTTTCGCACAATTATTATTTCGTTTAATTACATAAATTGGATTTCAGATTCTCGGTATTTGCTTTAATTTATTTCAAATAAGTTTCTGTAAATATATAATTGAATTGCTCGCAAAAAATAATTTCCATTTGAATGACCCCAACCCTTCTATTTAATTCAACAGTCATTCCATTCTAAAAAAAAACTGAATACCTAGCTTCTTCTCATTTCCTGTAGTTGCTATAATTTAATTGAATATTAATTCTTTTTTTTTGGTACTTTGTTGTGCTAATTACTTTGCTTTGTTGGGTAGTGCATGAAGTTGGTAAGGGAGACTTTTGTTTTTGTATTCAAATGCTCTATTTTACATGGGTTTCATTGTGCAACAAGTTGTGTGAAATAATATACATACCTTTGGTGATTGTGAGATTTGCTTACAAAAAAATTTAATTGAAAAATAAATTTTTTGTTGTTGTTTTATTCATAACTCGCTTAATGCTTGTGAAAAAAAAATCAGTTTTTATTGTACTGAACTGCACATATGTAGCTAACTGATGCAAAAACGCTTTAAAAAAATGTTAAAAGTAGCACAAAATATGCGCAACACTTTTTCTCTTCTTATGGGTAATGTGCAGGATAAAAGTGAAATAAAACGATTAAGGACCACGCCCACTTTCACAACAATTTTTTTAAATTGATCATAGAAATAAGAGCATAATTTTATATTAATTACCATAGAAATAATAACATTGTTTTATATTAATTCCATGAAGAGATATAAAGATATATAAATTTAAAACAGTTTAAAAGGGGCGTGGCTCCGCCCACTTTTGATGAAGTCTAATTCACAAATACTACTAACGTTAAATATAAATCCTTGGAGATAGCATACCATATGTGCTTCTTATCACGAATTCACCGGAAAAAATGTTATAAATGGGTTACATCCACACCCACTTTTGTTCCAAAAATATTCAAAATGATCAAAGACGAAATTAATAGACAATATTTTTGTATAAAAAAATATCCTTTCAACTCAAAATAGACTCCTTAACTTTTACTTATCAAGTCTAAATATTAACTGCAGATCATTTAAAGTATCAAAAGTCTATGAGAAGCAAAAGCAAACAATCCCACAATGAAGATATTTCCATAAGCGCAATCCAACAAGAAAGCGCAAAACTGAAAAATACCAAAAAAAAAAAATAAAAAATAACACATACCAACAACAACAAAACTCTGCACACTCATAAGCGAAATTTTCTCAACTTTCTGCAGGTGTAGAAAGTTTTGCATGTGAAAATGTAAATCCCAGTGATTGTCGTGTGCATGTGTGTGTGCATGTATGTGAACTTCTTCACTTACTTGCAAACAGCTTAATTAAAACTTTGGTAAATTTATTTAATGCGAGATTATGTGCGCCAGTTTACAACATGAATGCAGAACAAGAAGATGATTTCACGCCAAAACGTGCACAGCACACAAAGTCAACAGAAAAACTTGCCACATAGTTAGGAGCACACATAAGATAGCTTAAGAAAGTTGGTATTAGCAATAAACATAGAGGTTGAGGATGTAGTGGCTTAGACTTGAAAATGACGTGCGAAAAATTTAAAGTAGGCTCTTAGCTTGCACGTGGCTGCAATTAGGTTATTAACAATTTTTCGTTGCATACTTTTAGGCTGTGTGTTTTTCTGTTTTCTTGAATTTTCAAGTGATTTGATTTAATTTTTGCTTACAACTTTATATTAACTAATTATTACCTACTAATTTCGATTTTATCTGCCGACATTTACGATATTACACATGAGCACTTTGAAACACGAGAACACCACACGAGCCTTGCCACAGCAATAAAAAAGTTCTTTAATGTAAAACTTTTCGACGTGCCTAAACTTATTCCACCACTTCCAAGTGATTACTTTTAGACTTTTTCTTGTTTTCGAAGTCACGTGTGTGGACATTTATGGCCGCCAAGTTCGTTGTTTAGTTGAATGAAGTTATTTGAGTTTATAAATTCAAATCCAAATTTGGATCAAATCAGCCTAAAAAGTTTGAACATTTTTTAAAAAGCTGTTCTCTAGTCATCCCTGTTCAAGTGTGATTGAGAATCTATTTTGCTAACAATAATAGTCGGTGGAATTTTTTTTTTTTATATTTAATCTTTAAAGAGGATTCGTTTAATTTCTCTCATTATTATGTTAATCCTTTTCAATTCAATTCTGACTATACAAGGGATTTTGTTGCGCTTATTCTTTTTACTACTTTTTCATTTTCATATGAAAAAAAACTGTTATTTCGTGCTAAAGTTTCTTAAAGTATCAATATTAGTCAGTTAGTTAATCAGATTTCTTTAACTCCAATCTATGTTCTTACTTTTATTCGATTCAATTAAAAAATATTTTTTTCTATTTCACTGCGATTGATTTTAATCATGATTTTGTTGCTTCAACTCAAATAAAATAGATTTTTTTTTTAAATAATCGTTTTTTTTTTGTTTCAATCGATTAATTTCCGTCTCTGGGTTTTGATTTTGATTCGCAAAAATATATTTAATTTTGACTAAATAAGTCAGCATTCAAAGAACAAAAAACTATTTAATTAAATCCTGGTTTTTTTTTATTCTTTTTAGAATAGGTTCGTAAATTAATCTTACATTTGCATGGCATTAAATTAGTTTTAATTGCTAGTTTGGGATTTCGAAAAAATTTTGATTAATTATTTTGTCATTTGAGCCGATTAAATTGCTTTTTTTTTAATTTTAGTTCAAATAAATGCCTGCATGATTTAACCATTTTGACGAGGTTTAAATTAGTCAGCATTCCAAAAAAAAAATGTAAATTTAATCATTATTTTTGTATTTTATTCGATTAATTTTAGTAACAGATTTTTGATTTTGTTTCAGTACAATTAATGCTAATAATTCTAAGACTACTATTGATTCTGATAGTATTTTTTTTTTTAAATTAATCGTTAATTTTTATTTCATTATATTGATTTTAGTCACTGATTTTTGACTATGAAAACTAGCCAGAATTCTTAGATTACAAACCGACTAAATAAATAATTTTTTATTTTAATCCGATTTAGTTAACTGTTAAATAAATCATTATTTTTTATTTCATTCGATTAATTTCAGTCTTTCGTTTTAGTTTCGTTTCGATAGAAGTCATTCATTTTGGAGTGATTTTGAATTGATTAAAGTATTTTTTTTTTAATTTCGATTCGATTAATTTGTAATTATTATTTTGTGACTAACATTCAGATAGACTAAGTTAGTTTCCTTAGGCCATCAAATAACTAATTTAGTTCTCTATATTTTCAATTCGTTTCCATTATAGTCGATCAATATTTATTCCATTTCGGTTCTACTACTATTCATGATTATTTTAAGATTTTACTTTAAAAAAATAATCTTTATACTATGAATTTTTGTTATAATGGTTTTTATTTTGTTACTCCAACTTGATCATGTTCATCTATATTTCGAGAAAAAAAAACTTGGTTAGTTTCGAATTTTTTCTTAATCACACCTGTAACTTTTTTAATTTATTTTTAATTTAACATTACAGTGATTATAAATTGCGCATCCTTTTTCTTAATCGCAGTCATTTAATTCTTGCTCTTTTCCATGCTAAACAAATACTCACTAATTCCCAAGAGTCCCTCCCTACGCATCAGTAACTTCCACTCTGTCCTGTCTCATAACACGCCACGCTCTTCCTTCCCCCTCCCCCTTCACAATCTCGTTAGAGTTATCGAACTGTTAATCCGGATTGTTGTCAACAACTTGTAGCTGTCAGATTTTATGTTGCTTCAATTTATTCGAGTTTTGCTTTTCATTTCATTTGTTATTTTATGTTTTTTTCTACCTCGGGCACTCAAAGCTGCACACTGCTGTTGAATACTTGAATGCTTTTCAAAAGCTTTCTACCTAATAACTGTATATTGCAAGTTGTCACATTTTGTTATTTCTTTGTTTTGATCTTCTCTTTTTTTCCGTTTATCTCCAATTAATCTACATATTTGTTCATATTACTGTCATCACTTGTTTATTTTTTATTGCTGATTTTGTTGTTGTTATTATTGCAAATGTAACGCTTCTCCACTTCAATTATTATGCAAAAGAAGTAAATTTGTTGGATATCGAAACTTTTTCTGTTAAGTGAGATACGTAACAAACCATTAACTTTTGCTATAAGTGCTTACTACACAAACAACTAAATAAAAACAAATTTATATTCGTACTTTTTATACGGTCAGCAAAAAAAAGGAACAAACATAACAGACATTGAAAATCTTGTTTCGATAACAACCTTGGCAAGTTCTTGATACAAATTCTTGGAAATGTCAACAAATGAGATGGTCTATAGACTTTAGCAGAGATAAGGTGGCTTAACCTGGTGTGGGCAACTTTTCACAGGACTTCAATGTATCTGGATACTTATAAAAATATCATCAAATTACTATCGGCCACAAAAAAAATGTGTATTTTTTTTAAATCATGTGTAGAGGACGTCACAAGTCTCGTTGAAACTTCAATATAATTTGTGTGGCTTTTTTTAGGTTAACCTTCAATTTTTATATATTACTATCGATACATATCAACCAAGTTTAATCGGTTTAATATTTATTTTTAGTTTTCCGCTATCTCGATGTATTCCAACTTTATCAAATACTTTAGGCTACAATTTATTTTAAAATCAATATTTTACAAAATTATCGATAACTTGTAGCGGATTTTATCGATAATTATTTTTCAACTCTTCCTCTCCTTTAATTTTTGCGACCGTGTTGGGTAATCTTATAGCTTTTTCAGTAAAATCGATTTTTCAAAAGATTATCGATAAATTTTTACTGATCTTTAGCCATGATTTTTTTTCACTCTTCCTGTCCTTTGATTTTTTTGACTGTCCTAAGCAATTTTTTAACTGTTTAAATAAAATCGATATTTCACAAAATTATCGATAACTTTTACTGATTTAATCGGTAATATTTTTTTATTCTTCCTGCCCTTTATGTTTTTTCTACTATCCTAAGCAATTTTTTAACTATTTAAGTAGTCTCGATATTTCCAAAAATTGTCGATATATTTTTGTATATACACTTGAATCCGAAATCTGTAAAAAACTACACAGCAGACACGCCCATATTTTCAACACTTCAGACGCGGCAAGAGGCTATCAAAACTACACAAATAGTAACGAACGTCACTATTTTTTACTCGCCCTTTGCCTACTTGCTACTCGTATTACTCCTACAACTTTTAGTGATCCTTTACTTCGTATAACTTGCCACCCACCTGCCTTGAAGTTTAAAAGCCTCAATGGTGCTACACTGCGTATACGTAACATCACTGCTTTGCCCTCTTATTTACATACACACACATACATACGTATACGGATATCAGAAAACTACCAGCTCTTCGCCATAACAACGTAGATAGCCATTTATGTAATTTGGTTGTCTGCTGACAATTATGCGCATAAACTAAAAGCGGCTTGAAATGCAAACCTTAAATGCGCAACGAGAATTGTACGCTTATTGTCATTGTGTGTGTGCGTGTGAGTTTTTTTTTTTTTTTTTTGGGTTTGCAATGAAATTCGCGTTTTGCTTGTTTAATCCACGGGCATGTTTAATGTTGTAGTTGTAGTTGCAGACGTTTACAAAAACTATAGACAAATCCATACTTCGTATTTGCTCTGTACTAGGTGTTTGAGCCACTCCCAAATACATTTGTATTCTTACGGTTACGGTTATGATTTTCAAAACTAAATCTCTTTAACATGTTATGGTCTGGGACACTGTTATATTTTAGGTTACTGCAAAATTCACTAACTAAAACTAAAATAAGGTTGCGGCTACGGTTACGGCTACGGTTGCAGTTAAGGTAGAGAAAAACTAAGCATGACTAAAGTTTACTGTGGCAATAACAAAAACGGTGACGCCTGTGGTTACGGTCACGTGTACGGTTACGGTTATGGTTACGTGTATGGTTACGGTTACGGTCATGTTTACGGTTATGGTTACGGTTACGATAAAGATTATTCTTACAGTTTTGATTTTAACTATCAAATTTTTTCTTTTAGATTTGCATACCCCTCATATCGTCACCTCAAAGGTATGTAAATGCCTTTACTAAAAACTGAGGCAGAAAATTTTTGAATAAATTCTGAGGTAGACTGTTCCTCTAAAAAATATTCTGAGATATGACGTACTCCGAGTACAAGTGGTTGCCAGCATTCTATTTCAATAATACAAAATATTCACTTATTGATTTATCTTTTCTTTTCTTTCTTTCAATCCACGCCACAATAATTCCATACAATAAATCACAATATCAAATCCTGCTCCAAGCTGATAAATTTTAAACTAATTTAATCCACCTAAAGATACCTACCACAAGCAATAAAAAAACAGCTTTTCAATTATACTCACGTGGCAGTGCTGCTCAGCAGCAAAGTGGCACAAAAGGTATACAAGACAAAGTACCTTCATTAGTTGATTTCCAATGAAACCACCAACTATAAACTAATTTACATTTCAATTTGGTTTTCAATCGATGCTCAGCGTTGGCAACGATTTTCATAGAAGCCATGAAACCTTGCCATACACAATTGAAAACTACTGTGCAGTCAGTGCCCTACAAACAAATTTCACGCTCACCCTCCGACCATAAACATACTCATTTGATTGCAAATTTATTACAAACTAAAGTCGAGCGAAAAAAAATACTTACTAAAGTGTTTTACTAAGTGTTGTTAGCGGAAGAGTAAAATTAAAATGGGGGAAAAAGAGAAACGAAACAAGTATTGCGGTTAAGCATTTGAAATGAATGGCATAGCGTAAGCGGTAAAAGTGAAAATGTTTGTGGTAAAGAGCAGCGCTGTATTAGTGAGTGGGGGTGAGTGGGTGATATCCAAGCCATTCTTAAAATTTCAATTCGATATCGATGCGATAGTAAGCATTACACTTCAACTTGAGCACATTTCGAGTTGTTTTTTGTGTGAAGAGACTTGAGAACTGTAACTCGATATTGGCAATCATTGTAAATTTTCCACATGAAGTTGCAACAAATGCGAGTAAAAAGCAATGCTTTGATACAAACAAATGCATGCATATGTATGTAGATATGTAGTTGTGAGCGGGAATGTATGTATATAATTGCATTGAGCTCAATTTGGTTTGCATAAACATAATACGAGAAAGTTCGTTTGAGCAAGGTATGATACAGATGGACGAAATGGTGGCGGTGATTAGCGCTAGCAGGTGGTATTGGAGTTCAAAGGATACAGCATTACCGTTGTGTATAAAATTATGTACATATTAAGTGGGAGTATATACGAGTATACGAGTATACTGGCGATGTTCATAGATATGTATATGGGGGTTTTTAAATTTCATATTTGACTATATGTGATCATGGTATCAAAAATGTTATTACCTATTTAATTTTGTTTTTTTGTTGTTAACTTATCAAAAAAATGTATTCAAAATAGGATGACAATTTTTTTTTTTAATTTATTTAACTCATTTTTTAAATTTTTTGTATACTTATCAAAAAGTGTCACTGGAAACATCCATCAAATTTAATTTTATATTATTTCTATTTTTATTTATATTTTTTTATAATATTTTTTATATTAATATTTTATTTTTTTGTTTCTTTAATTTAATTTAATTTAATTTTATTTTATTTTATTTTATTTTATTTTAATTTATTTTATTTGATTTTATTTTATTTTATTTTATTTTATTTTATTTTATTTTATTTTATTTTATTTTATTTTATTTTATTTTATTTTATTCTATTTTATTTTATTTTTTTTATTTTTTTTTATTTTATTTTATTTTATTGTTGGTTTTTGCGGTCTTTCTTGTTTTTCCATATTTGTAAGTTTTGCAAGCTCGAGACAGAGAAACAATAATTCGTAATGAATTTTAATTGTCAGTTTTTTTGGAAAAAATTGATAATTGGAGAAAAATTACAATTACTACATTTATTTTATTTTATTTTATTTTATTCTATATTATTTTATTTTATTTTATTTTATTTTATTTTATTTTATTTTATTTTATTTTATTTTATTTTATTTTATTTTATTTTATTTTATTTTATTTTATTTTATTTTATTTTACTTAATTTTATTTTATTTTATTTTATTTCATTTTATTTTATTTTATTTTATTTTATTTTATTTTATTTTATTTTATTTTATTTTATTTTATTTTATTTTATTTTATTTTATTTTATTTTATTTTATCTTATTTTACTTTAACTTATTTTACGGTATTAACTCTACGGTTGTAACAACTTTATTGTGGCGCGTGACTTTATTGTAATTTCTATAAATTATACAAACAAGATTACAGTTGTATACAAACTGGCTCAACCAGGAATATAATAAATGCTACAATAAAAACAAACATTATTTAAATAGCTCTCACATACCAGCCACCACCCACATACGAGTACCTTCCACAAATTTAAGTCATGCACACGCAATATTTTAATGAGTTTTAATTTTTCATGACCCCTAAATTCAGGCAATGATGTATTATGGTTCTAATTTGCAATATGTGCGCGAAACAAGATTTGTTACTACGTTTCATAGATATAGCGTGGTGCAAATGCAACTTTTTAAAGATGTGCTAAATGTTTGTATTAAATATTTTAATTTAATGAGATAGTTACCAGAATTTGTTGGGCAACAAAACTTTATTTTCGATTTTCTATTTAAATTATTTAAAAATACGAGCACGCTATACTTATGCAACGCATTGTATAGGTTCCCATATCTGTATGATGTATGTACATATGCACTTCTCATATAAATATGTACATAACTCGGAGTTGCTTTTGTGGTTGCTGTTGGCCAATCAGTGGTCGCTGCATAATTCGTTTGTCATTCACACTGTCAGTGAATCAAGCGCGCATAAACCGCACTGGTATTTCCAGCAAATATCGTCAATCTCTGTTTGGTTACTGCAGATATTCAAACAAATAAGCTAGGAATGCCAATACCGGTAAATATTAGTATTGGTATTGCGGGACTGTGAAATCAGAGCCCGAAAATCATCAATCAATAATCTCTCTTTTCCGCTGAGTGAGAAATCTCGTCCACTGAACTAGTATGTTTTCTGCTATCTGCTCCCCACCAGTTTCATATGTAAATACCTACCAACTTACAAACAAATTTTCACTATTTGCCATGAGTCAGCGTTAGTGCTTCTAGCAGTATACAGTAGTCAAATATATTTACAGAATATTTGTCTGATCTTTGCTTGCAGATATGTACAAGTTAATCACACAGTGGGTTGGTGTCGAAGATAAGTAGTGGATTAACCAGAGCTGCTGATGAGTGGTGTGCTGATATAGGCCGGAGTGGTGTGTTTGATATGAGGCACGAATTAAAGTGAGCTTACAAAGTGATTGCTCACACAGCATGTGAATGAAATTATGGTCGAAATTAAGATCTTAACACATTTATCACATTTGCGGTAAGCTGTTGGCGCCGTAGATATTATTTAAATTTGGCAAAAGCTTAATGGATACAAAAGTGAGAGAGGTGCTTCGAGAGTGCTTTGTCCAAGTGAGCTTGCTGCTTGCTGTCTAGCCTCATCCACAAAGGGTTGCTGGAGCTGAGGGAAATCAAAACTGTCAGCGAAATCCCCACTGTTTGCTCGCTTGACTCCCAATAACTTCTTCCAAAACATTTGCACATTTGTCTTCACAGTCATCAGTGGATAAAGTTTCAATGATGTTGACAAATTTTCACTCAAAAATAGTTTCACGGTCACATTTCGCTGATATTTCAGTTTGCAAACAATTTTTTTTTTTTTTTTTGAAAAAGTGTTTATTGCACCAAAGGAAATATGCAAAATGTTGGCAATTTGTTACGCCATAATCAAGTCAAAATATATAAATCAACAACAATGCGCTACAGTTAAGCAGCCTGTCATAGCCACCAAATGTTGCAAACTATTTATCAGCTTGTCAGTGCGCTGTTGCTGTGGCGCAAGTATTTCGAGTGACTTATTGGCAATGTCGAGCACGAGCACCCTATCCCGCCACACCCCCCTTATGGGACACTACTAATACAATTCACACAATTTCCTGTCATCTCATAGAGCATTAACTATCCGCTCAGTTTCCACATTTTGCAATCAAACCAAATAACAAAAACAACAAAAAGTGCATGAGAACTCAGTCAAAGTAAATTTGTCAGTTTTGCAAGCTGACGCACATTCGTCTTGTCAGCGTAATTTTGTGCAATCTGCAAGTACGAGTATGCAGCATGAAGCTGTTTGCGCTGGTGACGTTAGTGATGCGCTGAAATTGGCTTTGGGTCACCAAAAAAAAATAACAGAGAGCGAGAGATAGAGAACCGATGAAAACCGATAGCAGTGAAGTGATGAATGAAATGAAAAAAAAGGAAAAAAATTAAAAAAAAAAACAAAAACAACAAAAAAAGTTGTTCAAATGTTTCATGAGCCGGGTAAAGCAGGCTTTCAGAATAACAACAAAAAAAGTCCAATAGTCAAGTTGACTGACTGATGCGAAAACATCTGTCATTTGTTGGTACATTAATATTTCTGCACTTTCAATAAGCTTCGCTGCACTTGCTGCGCATGCCAGCGCAATCAGAGAAGTGCAAATAGTTTCAGCGCCCAAAGCTTTTGTTTTGACATGAAGAGATGCTGCGAAATAATTGGATATTACTGAAAGCATTTTTTTGACTGTTTGACTGCCAGTGGGTGATTTTTGAAAAAAATCTTAAGTGGACAATTTTTTGTTTATGCAATGTAGTGTGAACAGAATGAGTAGAGTTTAGATGACAAGCAAAAAAAACGCCTAAAATTATGCTATGCAATATTTAGAAATAAAATCAGTGGAGCGTTTTCTGGTACGTTATTTCCAGGCCTAAGCCATAGAAGTATTGAACATTTTTGGTGGCCAAGGCTTATAATTTTTATAGATAACATATGAAACTAGCAACAAATTCATCTCACCCTCCTGCAAAATTTTTAATCTCCCATTGAACAAACTGAAAAACAGATATGTATATATTTTTAGGCGCATGCTTTAGCGTATAAATGCGATCTATATCAAAGAGACTGGATATTAAAATTATACAATTAAAAAATATGTCACTATTAGAGTCACTATTAGAGTCTTCCTTGGTCACCACAACAGCTATTCTGAGTAGTAATGTTTTCACATTTTATTCGCAAGCACTTAGCACTTTAGATCTCTTGACAAAACAATAGCAACCAAATTTGTAAGCGCTTATATATTTTTTTTTGGGCTTATTTTTAACTTATTTAGCATTGCTATGTCCAATAAAAAACGCCCATAGCATACACATTAAATTTAATTGTTGTAATATTTCCAAATGCACCTTTGCGCTTAAAGCCTTTAAAGATTTTCTAACTTCAATTAATTTCTACAATTTTTTTCGTTCCCTTTCTTGCTTTCTTTCGCTCTTCATTATAATTTCTATTCCAGTTGTAAACCATAGAATTTTCTCAATTTCAGGTTTCTCAGCAGCACATAAAATTCTTTTACACTCAGTCTCTCGGTAGTCTACTTAGCTAGACAAATGCCAACGCTTTAACTAAGTCATAACTGTCACATAACTTTGCTGCTCGATTCTTCTTACCATAACAAGTCATCTACTTATTGTCATAATCAAGCCGACTGACCACAATTTGGTGCGCCTGAAAAAACTATATCACAGCTGCTGTTGCTTCACCACTCCCTTTCGTTCACCATGCAATTTTCGCTCACCCCACTCTATCAACTTAAATCTTTAGCAATTTTTTTTTTCTGCTTTGTATCTCATTTCCCTACTTACTGCGTAATCTTCTTTTTCTGCTTTGTAAAGTCGCACATACTTTTATCCATTCAAAAAAAGAAGGCCTGAAGTTTTTCGAACACCCTGCCTAGTCATTCAAATTTACTTTTAGCTTTTCTTGTCTGTGGAAGTTTTTTATTTCGTATTTGCCGTGCTATGGTCCTTCAAACGTTTTTGCCTTCTTGCAGCTTTTAATCAGCGTAACAAGTTTGTCCTGTCCTTTAACTTCTTCTGCCCATTTTTTTTTTTTTTTTTTTTTCTTTTGGCTTCTCTCTTCTTATCATTGCTTTTCTTGCTTGGCGCTTATCACTTTGCAGCACATCAATTTGTCCCTTTATGCTAAATAATGCCAATGAGTATGAAGCCAGCAAATGTTGGTGCGACTTGCGCCTTGGTAGTTGTTGGTGTAGCAAAGTTGTTACTGTGGCTATGACAAAGTTGATAACTTCATTGTGTCCATGATTTACCTCTACAACTAGAGATATTCCATTTGAATGCTTTTGTTGGGTAAGAAGAAAGCTGTGATTTAACATTTGTAATTCGTTTATTGAGTTTTGTGCCCGCCGTTGCATTCAATTTGATATGCCGCTGGAATTTTTTTTTAAATTTTCTTTTGCGCAGTGGAAGCCATCTGTGCTCTTTATTAGCAAATGAGAGCTTTAAATGGTTTGAATGCTTTTTGACAGTTATAAAGTTTCAAGCTTATTTCGTGTTAGTTCTTAAATTTGAAGGCTTTAATAACCCCTGTGGAGGAACGTTTCTTAAAAGTACCCGATTTCACCAGCTGGAGGGTTTGGGTAAAGGTAGAGTTAGAGTTAGCGTTAGAGGTAGAGGTAGAAATTGAAATTGAAACAGAGGTAGAAGTACTGAATTTTCATCCAAGTATGACACCCATCCTCCACATAAAAATGACCCTAAAATACCCACACTGTCTAGATTTTGCACACAAATACAATAACAACGCACACATGCGCCAAATAAAAATTCAATATTTCGGCCTTCAAATACAAATAAATTTTGCTGTTCGAAAAAGAATTTATTGCTTACCACAATTTTGCCAAAAAGTTGCACAAAGATTGCATTTTGTCCATTACTTTGGGCGTATATAGAAAATTATACAATAATATCTATGGCAAACAAATCATAAACAAACAAATGGCAAATATCATAAATGTCAAAAACAAAAATTGCACAAAATTTTTTAAAAATTAAAATAAATTGTTTTATTTGGGTTTATTTCGTGGAAATGAAAATTTATTGATATCCTTTGGCTTGTTTCCAACTGTTGGAATTTTTAAAAGCGCATAAAAGAAATTCTGAGAATTATAAAAAAAATACATAAAATGGTATGCTAATTTTAGAGAAGATTTTTAAATTCGATGTTAAATTAGCTAAATATAAGAAAATTCTAAAAATAGTAGCTAAATACGAGTAGCAGCGGAGAAGGTAAAACAACATAAGAAGAAACGGGGGATTGTTTAAATAGCTTTAAAAATATTGCATACTTTTGGGGGCATAAGTACGTACATTTTTTTTCACACCAGCTCTGAGCCCACTTAGACCTTGACATAGAAGCGTTTGCCGTTTGATAATTTACTATCATGGGTAGTATAGATGAAGTATATCTCTCTTAAACTATAAACAACTCTAAGTATGCACATTAGACTGGATCAAAAAATTATTTTCTATAAAATTTTTTTACTTCAAAACCTTACTGATGCTAATTAAAATTTTTACTGCCTAAAAAAAAATTTTGAATTGAAAGCAAAAAAAAATATTTGGAAACAGAAAAAACTATAATGAAAAATAAAAAATTATAAGCACTCAAAATTTTAGTTGCTGGTTTATAAGCGACAAGTTCAATAAATTTTAAAAGGAAATGTTTAATTTAAAAAAAAATTATTTTGTTGTTTTATTCACAAGTCGCTAAGTGCTTACAAAAAAAAACACGCATTTTTGACGCTTGATCCTTGGTTTTTTAGATCTCAAAGACTTTTCTAAAATTTTGTTTTAACAATATCAGTCCGTCACAGTAAAAAAGGAGCTGCTTATACATAGTTTTGTAGTAAATTGAAGTCCCCAAAAAAAAATATGTTGATCGATAATATTTTGCAGAAGCACTGCTTCAGAGTTATCAAGTTGCAAGTATTGCTTTGATTTTCTGATTTCAAGATTTTACTTTGTAAATTTGTATATATGTATGAATAAGAAAAAAACATTTTTTTTTTTGGTCCAGTCTAATGCTCAAATGTCTTGCAACTACATTTTTTTCATTGCTTAGTTACACGGTCTTGATAGCATTTTTCATATTTTCCAAACTGCCACTTGCGCTGATTTATGCGCTCCAAAAACTAACATCCGTCTCACATATACATACATACATACAACCAATACACATAAGTACAACAAATAAATAAAGTGTTATTCTCAATGAACTTTATTGCTTATAGCTACAAATTTTTATTTATCTTCATCTCTACAATATCGTAGTCAATTTATTTTACTTTTCTTTTTTCTTTCTTTTTCTTTGGCACAGCACTGCAATGGACCTAAAAGCCGGTGGATTGCTCGTACCGCCAACTGTTAAGAATTCAAGCTGCTCTCATCCACGTTATACAACACACAATTTTATTGTTCATATTGGTATTGCGGAGACTATAGAAGCGGTGCTGATATTAATACTCACATTGGGCGTGATTGGTGCCAATGCGCTGGTTATATTTGTAATAAACAATCGTCGTTATTCGCCGTATATACATCAGCAGGTGAGTGTGTGGGTGTAGGGATAAGGAAAAGAGTGAGAAGATGTGTAATGAAGCAGATATTGATTGAAAAACAGTTGTGAAGCGTAATATATGGAAGTGTAAGTGTGAGTAGTGTAGTTGAATGAGTTTAACAAATGATATGATGGAGCAGATTTATACTCGTTTAGACTGGTGAACATTGAAGTTTGTTTACTTGGCAGATGACTTAATTATTGGGAATTTTTTATTCCTCATTCCGATAAAAAAATTTAAATTTACAAATATATTAGCACCAATAAGTGTGTTTTCTATCTTGCTACTGTCAATTTCAAATTTTTTCTCGGGGCTTATTTCAAAAAAAAAAAAAAACTTATTGTTTGGTTTTTTTATTCACAAGTCGCTAATTGCTTACGAAAAAAAAAGTTCAACTAACAAAAAAGTTAGCTCCAATAAGCGTGTTGTCTATTTCGCTACTCACATGTTCTCTTTTTCTCTCAGTGGATATTACAAATTTGCAAAAGAAAATTATTTTGTTTTTTTATTCACAAGTCGCTAACTGCTTCCGAAAAAAAAATAAATTCAGAAAAAAGTTAGTACCAATAAGCCTTGTTTCTATATCGTACACAAATCTATCTATCTCATATTTTAAATTTAAAAAAAAATATTTAGTTTTTTATTGACAAGTCGCTAAGCGCTTACCAATAAAAAAAAGTGGTAGTTGAGTCAAGTATTGCAAATAAGCTATTTAAGTTAAATGGGACCTTGGATAATCTTTTTGGAATGTACAGGAAATTGCGGTTCAGTATACGGATGTTCGTTTTTAGCAGCTTGTCGCTTGGAATACACTACAATGGTCGCTTAACAAAAATTGCTTGCTAACTCTGAGCTTTTGAAAAGAAATCCAATCCCTGCGCCCATAAAGCTATCCCATACAACTTTGACCTTTCCATTAATTGATCTCTGCTTGATAGCTATCTGAGATGTCAGCTAGTCCGCAAATTTCGGTCCCCCTTGTCACAATTCGCAGGTATCCTAAGACAACGAGTACGCGATTCAGAGAAAGCAAGCTTAAACCATTTCAAGCATACAAAATATTAAATTTGTATAGCTACTCCACACTCTAAAGTGTCTTTGCTTTGGGTCTCCTTTTCGTATATTATTTTACAAAACAAACTCAAGTGCCACTAGGAATTTCATTTACCCGCCATTTTGTTCAACAACGCTTTTAGTAGACTTCCCACGTACACGTACATATTTATCTTCGTATTTATCCACTATTAAATATATTTCCACTTCTCTACATTACAGCCACGTTATCTACTCACTTCTTTGGCTTTAAATGACCTCACCATTGGATTGCTTATCACACCGTTTGGATTATTGCCAGCGCTCTTCCATTGCTGGCCATACGGCGAAATATTTTGCCAAATACAGGTAAGCCATGGCGTATGAGCAATATTAAATGCGCTGGGGGGAGGGGGGAAAGTAAAAAAATTCGAATAAAATTTTTTTAGTTGAAACGTTAAACTGCACAAAGAAATTTTTAATATTAAGTGATGCTTGTAGTAGTAGTGGTTGTTGTTGTGGTTGTTGTTGCTACTCTTGCACTTGTCGTACATGTGTAATAGAATATCGAGTGGACAATATGGCGGCGGTAACAATATACAACAATTTTTAAAGCTAAATTTCAAACGGCAGAGAATAATAAACAATTTTGTTGTTGGGGAGCTTAGATGCGCATTTTTCAAAAGCGAATTTGGATGTTATTACAAAAAATTTGTAAATTTTGAAGGGCTAATAAACGATATTTTATCAAGGAATGCAACTTAGGTTGTTATTCCAGTAAGTTTTTGTGAAATTGTTTCCAGTTGTCTCTATTTTTTTTTCTCAAGTACACTTTGGCTGTTATTCCAAAAATACCCAAAAATCATTCCTCTGTTACCTTATTTTGAGATAGGCACTTATTTTATAACTTTTTTTTTTCTTACTTAAGTCCACTTTGGTTGTTATTTGGAAGACACATGTATTCATATTTGATATACTGGATCACATTAAAATAGTTTTAGTGCATTTTTATCAGTAGTTTAAATGCCCCTCTATGTCTGCATACAACAACACCAATGCAACTGAAAGCAAGCGACGGTGGTATGCACGTCGAAGGCAAGCTCGTTGTGTTTGTGTGGCATAAAGCGTCAAGTGTTAGTGAGTTAGCGAAATTCCTAAGTTAAAAGTTAAACGAAAATAGTTTTTCACTTTCTGTGAAAATGTGTGCTTTTGCCAAATTGCGCTAAAATCCTTGACAAAGTAAAGCCATGAGAAGTACATTTTTTTTAAATCATCGTAATCGATTAAATAGTCGTGAATATACTGAGTGAGGAGCGCTGTATTTGTTGTTTGCGTGTGCGGTCAAGAAAAATGATGCTTGCCAATAATATTTTAGGAGGTCAGGTTTTACGTGGATGAGTCTAAGCTTGCTATAGGGTACGGCGTGGGCTTAGGAAGGGTGGTAATATGGATACCAAACGAAAGCTTTTTGAAGTTGCACGTCATGATAACTAATTATAGCTAGTTTTACCGTACAGCGTTGCCACCTATTTTTTTAATAAATATACATTTCTGATTCCGGTTTTATTTCGAAATAATTCCGCAAATTTTTATAAAATTTTACATAAAGATTTTTTGCTATACACTAAGCCACCAGATGCTACCACTTAGAATGTTTCTACTGAGCTGCCACATATTTGAAATGTAAGAAAAAATCGTATGAGATGCCAATATTGCTGTCAGACAAACTGTATTCTACCAAATGCAAACCGTCCCTTAACAAACTTACAAAAAGCACATACTTTTAGGCGCCCGATTTTGCATATGTGACAACTTCGACAATTTTGTAGCAAACTTCGACGGGCCCGATATGTGGTTTGTGTATATAAATTAATAACATGACAATAGCTAAACATCTATGGTGTATATTTAAGCTCTTTAACATTTCCTATATTATTATTATTGTTGTGTAAACGCCTGGAAATTCTCTAGCACTTTGAACCCAATCGAATTAATCACAAAATTTCCGCTTACTCACCTTAAGGATCTAATTAATATTTGCTTTTGTTGAGCGCCGTAGTTCAACGGAAATTGCAAATGTGTCTTTGTGGTGTTATTGCACTTACAAATTCTCATCAATGCGATTGCATACATAGAGGCTGAAGTGCCGAATGAAGCATGCCGCCCACAGCATTAAACAAATAGAAACTACTGAATACAAGCAAAATGAGAGTGAGAAATGTTTGTTGAACTTCAACACAATAGCAGCATTAATAGTTAAACAATGCAAAATAGTGTGGCATTTCGCATATTAGACGACGCCTAAAAGTATGCAAACATATTTGAGCGTAACATATACTAAAGTAAAATACGGGGCATGAAGCAATTGAACGCCGCATACTTTTAGGCGGCAGTTTTTTTCAATATTTAATAATTTTATGTATTATTTTAATGGAGTAAAAATTCTGGGATTGATTTAGTAATCATCCTTTAGATAAATTATTTTTTTTCGATTTGTTCACTTTTGGTTCAAACAACTTTTTCCATTTTCAGGCTCTACTACGCGGTGCTCTCTCTCAACAAAGCGCTGTCATATTGGTCTGTATGGCCGTCGATCGCTATATGTGCGCACTGCATCCGCGTAAATACTATCAGCATTCCAGTAAAAAGGTATGAAGTGAACTTTTAAAGAAATTTTTTTTTTTTGATTTTTCGTTTCCAACCAAAAAATTTTCAAATTTGAACTGCAAAACACCTTAAAAAATTAAAAAAAAAAATTACAAATTAAAGCTTAGAACTAATTTCAAAGCCGTTGGTAGTAGATCAGAAGTAGAAAGATGCGCCTAAAATTATGTACCACTATTTTTTCAATACAGCCCTTGATTTAAAAAAGTATTTTAAAATTAATAAAAACATAATACTTTAAACATGCTCCGCATTATGAAGTAACATATGTATGTATGCATTTCCTAGTGAATCTAACCCACTATAGCATAAAATCACATAACAAAAGCCTACTTCTAGGCGCCTTAACTACACCGCAATCATGCGCTTAAACCACTACAAAAGTGATAAACAATCTGAAAAGATACTTAAAAAGCTGCGTAAGAGTCTACGTAAAAACAAACGAAAACAACAACTACAAAGAAATATAGAACAGAAAAAATACAACAACAATACCAAATGCAAGGCTAGCTCATACGGACGTGCAAAAGTGAGAAAAAAAGTAGACAGAAAATAAATCATTGAGAGTACATGAGTCGTTGGTAATTGTGTGAAAGTATGCGAAGCGTAAATAATCTCAAGTGAGACGCGCAACAGTGAATGAAAAAAGTGGAAGTAAGTGGTAGCAGCTTGCAAGCAACCAACATCGATGCGATTTTCCACATTCAATTTAGTTTTTTTTTTTTTTTTTTTGTTGAGTGCAAACTCACTTTTCAACGCAAAGAAGCAGCATAATAAACAAGCTTGACGCAGCAAAATTTCACTTTTAATGTTTTAATTACACAATAAAACTGCAGTCAAGTATGTAGTGATCGCAGAAAACAAAAACAAAAAAAAAACAGGAACAAAAAGTAAAAGTATAACAAGAAAAAATAAGTCAATAAGCGCCTACAGCAGAGGAGACTACAAGATGACGTATCGACTGCCTGCTGGCGCAAAATTGATATCAAATAAATCCAACAAAATGAAGATAGAACACGTAGGAAATGTTACTTTCCGGCTGATGCTAGAAACGAGATATGAATGAAAAGTGTATGCGTGAAACTACACTGTGCAACAATATTTTTTGGGGAACGAACGAAGTAGTGAGAACTCGAGGGTTTTACGTAAACAACTGATATGAATTGAATTTTAGTCCGAGATAGAGCTTAATTATTTCGTGGGCCCATTAGTTCTATTATGATTATTATTGTTGTAACTGAAAAAATTTAGTTTTTTGTATCCGCCAATTCATTCCCTATTTTCCTACTCAGAATCAGCTGTTTACATACCCTGCTTGCAAAACTGTTTCACATGTCAGAATCTGTATCCAGTGGCTTCTGATACCACGATGGTTGCAAAACTGTTCACTCGTCAGAATCAGTATCGAGTGGCTTCAAATACCACGCTGGTTGCGAGACTGTCGCACTTGTCGAATCAGTATGCAAAACGGTTTTACTTGTCAGAATCAGTGACCAGTGGCTTCACAACTATTCTCAAACTGTCGACGCTAACAGAGCTTGTCCAGTAGCAAAATCTGATGTTGCCTAATATATCACCGCTTATGTTGCACAGTGTTAAATACTATATGCATGATTACTTTAGTACTCAACCCTTAAGTAAATAAGAAAAGGAAAGAAGAAGAGGAAGTAAGATTAGAAAAGAATGTAGGCCAATCAAGACGCATTAGCAACACAAGAAAGTGAGTAAACAAGTTGAAGCATAACAATAGGCGCCTTGAACAAAAACCAAACACGAGCTACGGCGGGACCAAATTGTATGGGTTAAAAATGTGCTAAATAAAAAAAATGTAGCTGAGAAAGTAATAAATCAAAATTGTACAGGAAATGAGACAATAAGCAGCAGAGAAACAAAAATATAAATCCACATATGATTAATGCGCTTATGTAGGTGGCTGGGAGCGACCCTTACAAACTCATTTTCGTGTAAAACTAGAAATCATAAAAGAGTAGGTGAGACAAATGAAATAAATCAAAATTGGCACAGAAAAGTTAAAGTATGAAAGAGATGGAAAATAAAAAAAATAAATAGAAAAAATAAATAAAAACAAGTAAGGAAAGGGCTGTCTTCGGCTGTGCCGAAGGCTTTATACCTTTCATGAATACGCACAACTTTTCTAAGTGTCCGATCCTTACTTACAATTACTTACAAACTCTCCAAAACTGTTAATTTAAAAATACATGGCCAAACCACACTTATCGGAGCAATCGGTAATATGGGAGCTATATGTTATGTAAGTCCGATCTGTATGATTTTCACTACACACATCACATATATACTAAGTACCAAACCTGCAAAATTTTACGTTTCTAGCTTTCTATTTGCAACATTTGTAGCCCAAACCCCATTTATCGAAACTATCGATTATATGGGAGCTACATGTTATGTTGATCCGATCTAGGTGATTTTCACTACACATATTACGCATATAATATGTACTAAACCTGCGAAATTTCGCTCTAATAGCTTTTTAATTGCAAGAGTTATAGGCCAAAACCCATTTATCGGAACAATCGATTGTATGGGAGCTATGCGTTGTATCGGTCCGATCTTGCTGGTTCCGACAAATGATTAATCCTATGCAAAATGGCGCCTGCTTGCAAAATTTCATCGAGATATCTCCAAAACTGAGGGACTAGTTTGCGTTCAAACAGACGGACGGACAGACGGACGAACGGACAGACGGACAGACGGACAGACGGACATGGCTAAATCAACTCAGCTCGTCGCCCTGATCATTTCGGTATACTTAATGGTGGGTCTATCTCTTCTTCTTCTCACACTTACAAACATCGGACCAAAGTTATAATACCATTTCATGTTCATGAAAGGTATAAAAATTTAAAAAAAATAGAAGGAGATGTGCTTAAAAATAGAAAATGTGTCAAAAGTGTAAATAATAAAAGAGGAACAAAATGGGAGCAGTAACGAAAGGGTGTGAACAAAGAGTATTGAAAGCGCTTGACAGAAAACTTGTTTGTCGTTTTAGCGCACTCGCAACACCGTGAATATGTTGGCCCAGTTATGGTGCAAGTCAATGTGGAGAGGCAATACAGCTGAGTAACCATTTTTGGTGGGAAATAAAATATGAAAAATTCATAGAATAGGAAACTAATACTGTTTGCAATCGATAGTTATTAAAAAATCGATAAAACTTCAAACACCAGGAAAAGCCGAAAAATTTTAGAATTTTTATTTTATGATGTATATATAAAAATTTATCTGCCCGATAAACACAAATTGTATACAGAATTTCAAAGAAAATCGATAAAATTTAAAATCGTTGTAAAAACCAGACACTAATGTGAACATTTATTAACTCATTGGATATTAACGATAACCAAACAAAAAAAATTTCTAACAAAAGAGAATTTATAAAAATCGGTTGAAATCGATAGAAATTTGAAATCGATTAATGTTAAGAAAATTAAATAAACCCGCAAAAATCGATTAATATAATACGTCGCTGTTGATTTAACACAAACTAAAAAAAAAAATTTCAGGATAAATCTTCATAATTATCGAAATACACGAATAAATGCAAACTGCTGACAATCGATAAAAATTTAAATCGATAAATATTGGGGGAAAAAGCGAAAAACATACAAATTTGATAAAGGCAGATAGCTGTTAATCTGAATCAAGCAAATCTTTATCGACTTAATAAAATTAAAAACAGAGTTTAAAATCGGAAGAAATTCGATATCGCTTATTTAAACTCGATAAACTTAAAATCAATAACCGTTTAGAAACCTAAAAAGTGGCGCGGAAAATCGATTTGTGTTAAAAGTCTGGTTGAATTAACGAAACCCGATCAAAATATTTTATTATAAATCATCAATCGATAACAATCGATAAAAATTAAAATCGTTTCCAATTAACTTAGCAGTAACGAGAATTGTACAATTTTTACAGGAGAACGCAATCCAATAAAATGTACAAAACTCTGTTAAATTTCATAAAAATATTTGAATGAAGCAGACGAAGTTAAAATCGATAAAAGTCGATAACAATCAACACAAAGTACTGTTGCTAAGAAAAATTTTGAGAAATTAGTGCAAACATTTATTTTCTCTATACAATATTTATGGGAATTGTATTACTTCCTTAAAAATAGAAAAAAGCTTTGAATTTAAAATATACGAAGAAAAGACTGCAGCAGGAAGTTAATAAGAAATAAGCACCAAATGATTCCCAACACGCTTTACGGAAATTATTTGCAATTTTCCTACCATTTGCAATTAAAACCATTTCATTGCATGAGCTTTTCATTTAAAATTTTTATAATTTGCGACTGAACGTCTGCTTGTAGCACCAACACACATACATATACATACGCAAGAACGGCATTCAGTTACTTAAAAAATGTGCGAGTATTTAAGCAAGGCAAAATCAACCGACTTTATCAACCTTGAGCAGTGTACTTTCATTATCAGCATTAAATGCGGAATGCCGAAAATTCCTTTTCTCTGAATTGCTTCATACCTGCGAAGGACGTTTTGTGGAATTCTTTTCTTCTTGATGCGTTAAGGGTGTGTAGGTAATGCTTAAGTGGCGTTGAATAAGAAATACGTTAATAGGATGCTGCTCTTTTTGTACTGCGACTGCAAATGAGTCCATTCTCCTTTTACATATCAAGACGTTCATTCCTTTTATTTAACTTCACTTACATAATTACGCTCTGTAAGCTAAAATGAATGGTTTCACAAATACGTAATTGTATAACTGTAAAGTAATGATTACAAGGAAGAAAATGTAAAGTATGCGACTGTGGTGCAAATGCAAAAGCGTGAGATAATTAAGAAATTGTAAATATTTGCATGCGAGGCAAGCAACAACCAATAAGAATACTGGAAAAATGTTGAGGCATCGATTAAAATCGAGTTACATAATAACACTCAGTGCTAATTTTTGTTGTTGATGTACTAAAGTGAAAAAAATAAAATACAAAAAATTGCAAGCAAAGCGTCTAAAAAAAATGTGGAGTAAATCGTTTTTATTAAAAAAAAAATGGTCAAAGAAAAAGACTCGATAAAAATCGATAAATTTTAAAAATTGACTAAGTCTAGTTACTAAAAACTATAAAAACCTTGAAATCGATAATAATCGATAGATGTCGATTAGTTGGTAGAAAATTTAATAATCGATAGAACTCGATTATGTAATTGGTAAAAAATTATAATAATCGATATATATCGATTAATTGATAAACCATGTGAAGTCTAATTGAACGAACAGAAAAAATATTAAGAAACTTTCCCAACAAGCTGTCATTCTTAACACATTTATTATAAAAATCGATTAAAATTAAAATCGATTAGAGTGAAAAAAAAATATAAAAAAAACCAAATAAAACGATTAAGTCAGTATACATACATACATTAAAAAGAATATTTCCATAGGAAAACAAAATTAATAATTAAAAAACCATTAAAATTATCGTAAATTACTAATTTGTGAAAATCGACAGTTATCGATAAACACTAAAAGTATCATGAACTAATAATATGTGAAAACTAATAACAATCGAAAGACAAAGCTTGCAACCGATAGAACATTAAAAATCCATTCATCGTCAAAACTATCATAAATTAATAATTGGTGCAAACCGATAACAATCGATAAAACTTTAAATGGGATTTTAAGCAAAAATTGCGATAAAAAATAAATTGGATTTTAATTGAAAACTCTAACAAAATGTTACTTATTACCAACAGCTGTGGCACATTTAACCATTACCGCTTAGATATGCAATTTTGTCTCTAAAATACATATTACAAAGTGTACTAGCAATAAGGACAGCGCCATTTAAATCACTCAACTATCATTACAGTTACAACTTTTGGCAGAAATGAAACATTTGTGTGCCAAATTAAAATTTCAATTGTTAGCAAAACTTTATAATTTTTTTTTTTTTTGGAATTTTTGAAAATTTGTAGTTTTCAAATAGCTTAATTAATGTTGCAAGTAAAATCAACGCCTGTTAAAGCAATTATCGCCTTAACGCATTATAATCAACGCCAACGGCAGCGTAATTAGAACGAAATGCATCACAGTTGTCTTTCACCCCCGCCGCGCAACCCTATGGGCGTCCTTAACAATAGCCACATTAAAACTTTTTCGTGTGTATGTGTGTGTTGCGTTACTAAATAAATGCAATCACAGTTGCTAATGGTCAAGCTGATGTTGGAGCAAATTAGTGTTCGGAAGTGTTGAAATCACTGCAGGTTTCGTTAGATGATTTTTATTTTATTTTTGACTATTTGGTAATGCTACTAAGTTTTTGAGTTGGTAATTATTATTTTTTTTCCTTTTTGTTTTTGTATGCGTTATAAGAGCGCATTACATTTTCTAAAATCTAATAACAATGTTGGCTAGAAGTTTTCGATTTTAATTGTTCTGAGCAACACATGCCACACATTCAGACCTGTCAGAGCGTTTGAATGTCACTGGATAAGTACAACAGATTTGAGCACAGTTTAGAGGCCACTGTAGACTGCTGCTGGAACATAAAATAGTTTGGTAGCCAATGGAACTAAGCACTTAAACAGCTAGTCTTGAACACAAGCATTTCAATTTCTGGCAATAGGCACAAACTGCCAAAAATCTCCACAATTTTATAGTAAGTCATTATGAGCCGCCTCATTAAGATAGCACGAGTAAACCTTTAAAATATTTTTGTATGTGTTGGAAAAAAATTACTCACATAAGTAAAACCAACGAATGAGCTTTTGCAACAAAACTTTTTTAATAACATTATATCATTTTATGAACTACTTTCTCTTCTCCACTCTCCACGCTTTAGTTTCAAATAACCAATACTAAATGTCGCTTTCAATACAAATATGTCATAGATACTTATTTTATGCGCATTTCTCTATGAAAATGTTGTTAGTTATGTGTGTGCGTATAAAGTTTGATGTTTCAACAATCACTATTCTGTTAACAATAGTCAGACCTGGGCACGAAGCACTAAAATTTTAATGCACAAAGGCTTAACAAACAACTCAAGTATTGACTTTATATTTTTTTTCCTAATGGGCATCTCTAAAATGGTCTCATTTATAATGACACAATTGAAAAGTTTTATAATAAAATTAGACGCTTTTGGTGAATGCTAAATGTTTGTTTGGAATTTAAGAATACAACGATTACAATCATGATTACTTTTAATTACTTTTTATTAATTAATTTCATTTTAATTACTGCTTTATTTTAATTAAATTGCGATAACCAAATTTTAATTTCGAATTTAAGAATGCAATGGTTGTAATCATGATTACTTTTAATTACTTTTTGTAAATTAGATAATTAAATTTTAATGACTGACTTATTTTGATTAAATTGCGTTGTCTAAATATTTGTTTCGAATTTGAGAATGCAATGATTATAATCATTATTACTTTTAATTATATTTTGGTAGCTTAATTAAACTTTAACTAGTAAAATTAAATCTTCACTTCGTATTTAAGTATTAATTATAATTTTTATCAATGATTATTTTATTTAAGATTTATTTGCCACTACCAAATACTCCAGGTAATCTTATTAATATT
Source organism: Sphenella marginata (assembly GCA_951509765.1). Taxonomy (NCBI): domain Eukaryota; kingdom Metazoa; phylum Arthropoda; class Insecta; order Diptera; family Tephritidae; genus Sphenella; species Sphenella marginata. The sequence goes on from OX608083.1 coordinate 59,387,490, forward strand.
TTGTGTATCATTTCGTTCTTAAATACTATCAGCTAATTCATGCATGCAATGCATACAAATGAATATTATCCAAGTATTTCATAACAAAGCAAAATTCTGAGAATGTTTTATATGCTGGCATGCCATTAATTGGATAAAGTCTCAATGAGCTATTGGAAATGAATGAAATTTTAGCATACCTGAAAATTCGTCTGAATAAACTTTTACTTTTTGTTATGTGGAACTGATATGCTTTGAAAGCTTGCAATAAAAATTTAAAATTGAATTCACAAACCTACTTCAATTAAAAATAGAATAATCTACCGACTTGACTTCTAACACTCGCTCTGCTATGTTTTTAGCTCTAAAATATTGTATTTAATAAATATCTTGGCACAGTACATCTACTGCTTTGCTAATACGCACATACACACCCTTACACAATACATACATATAAAAATATGAGGGTAAACTTCAAAACGAAAATCTCTTCTTAGCCATTTATCTTCAACCACACAAATCCCAAATGATTTATCTAAACCCACAAAAATGATAAAGGTGTGGAACCACAACAACAAAAATAAAAAATAAAAATTATGATTTGAATTATGCATGCATTTAAGAGATAGTAGAGAGAGAGAGAGAGAGAGAGCAATTGGAGAATAGAGCAAAAAAAGACCAAAAAAATACCAACAAAAAATGTTTGCAAAAAAATTCTAAAATTTTAAAAATGAACAAAAAAATTTACCGCGTAAATCAAAAGTAAAATTTCGAAAAACAATACACTGAGCAATTACAAAAAACATTTGCATGTATGTATGTATGTGTTGGTCCCTGCAGGCACCTTTTTGGCCTTTTTCGAGAAAAAAAAGTATTAATAAATCAATTTCTAATAAGTTCGAAACTATATAACAGGTAATGTCGGTGGGGCTAGGGTTGTCAATAAATAATCGATTTTTTTCGAAGCGATTTAACTCCAAACCAAAAAAAGAACGATTTTTGAGTAATCAATTTTTTCTATTGAGAATGAAATCTTAATTCGCTAGAAGCACACCAGCAGTACTTTAGATTTTTCCTACAGGGATGCGCCATGGTGTGTAAATCCCATTTGCAGTGTTTAAAGGAAAATTCGTGTAAAGTACCAATAGATAGCTCTTATTTATTACTGCATTTTCTGCTTCTTCTTACTTTTTCAACCTTTTGCTATCGCCTATTTTCTTCACTTTCGAAACATATTTTTATTCTCTACACAGGGTTGCGTTGCAGTGCTGAGCTTAACATGGATCATCAGTTTAACGGTGTTTGGTTTTCTCGTGCTGCCAAAAGGTAAGAGAAAATTTATAAAAAAAATTCTTAAATTAAGCAAAAAATTGCCTGAAAGGACTTGTGATTTAAGAATGAAAATTATGAAGTCAAAATAAAAAAAAAGTATATACATATATACAGTAAGTAAGGACAGAAAAAAGGTATGCGAAAGTGGTGAAACTTTTCACCTCAGGTATATGGAAATTCCAATGATAGAGGAAGAAAGAGAGAAAGAAAAAAAAGGAGAAGTAGTGGAGCACCAGTTATTAGAAGTAGAAATTGCTTTGAAAATCTTCAAAGTCCTTTCTTTATATGTACATATGTGGGGTGTGCCACACCCATTTTATCCCACTTACTTCTTTCCTACCTTCTAATCACAAATCTTGTTACTTCCATATTTCAGCTCATTATTCATTCCTTTTCTCTTTTCAGGTTACTACTTCAACAACACCGGCCTCATGGCCTGTGAGCCCTTCTATAGTAAACCCTCGTATCGTATATTATCCACCTGTGCCCTCTATTTTCCCACCACAATGGTGTTAATGTACTGTTATGGCTCTAGTTTTCATATGAGTCGTTTCCGTTTAAATGATCCAACAATGCCACTTACTGCCGCGGCACATCATCCGCATCTCGGACATCCGCCATACATGTTACAACAACAAGCATTACATGGACATCATATGCATCATGGTGGTTTTGGTGCGGCAGGTGTAGGCTTTGGTGGCGGTGGTGGTGGTGCTATGAGTATGGGAGGAGGTCATCATGGTATGCCAGCTGGTACGACAACACTCCCAAATACGCCAGTAATGAATCTCAGCATGGCAATGAGTATGGGATTAGGTATGGGCGGCATGAGTGGTATGGGTGGTGGTATGGGTGGTGGCATGTGCGCCACTGGTCCAAGTTATAGCAATATTCCAGCTGGTGGTGCTAGTGGTGGCAATGGTCCTAGTTCTTGTGGAAATAAAGTGACAAAGAAGGTGAGTAGTTGTAAGAGTTTTAGGCTAGGTCTCGCTGTATGTTCTATGTAACTAGCGCTGTGATAGTCAAAGCCGTTTAGTTGGTTAGCTTACCGCAATTAAAACGAGTACTCAAAGCGTTGTTAGCTTCATTTGAGTGGTTTGCTGAATCATTGTTGATTTTGCGGATACTCTTGCATGTACATATGTATGTATGTATGTGTGTGTGCGTTGTGTGTGTGTGTCGGTGTAACAACATGCATCAAACGTAATCTACTTCCGGGCGCTTTTATGTGCTTTCCTTTTATTTGCTGATTACTCGTTTGAAAACATAAATTTCAGCAGTGTATTTGGGTGGATGGGTTGAAAGATAATTTTTTTTTTTCGAATGGCTGTTGAACTTGTTCTTCACAAAAAAAAATTTTTTTACAATATTGACTCAAGATTTTGAGCTAATACTAAAAAAAACTTATTAAAATTTCATTTCATTTTCATTGGCTTTCAAGGTGATACCCTTCAGCTACAATAACATCTTTGAAAAATTTAGTAAATTTTTTTTTTTGAAAAATTTTTCTATTGAAAAAATTTGTATTTCAAAACTTTCCTTTTAAATTGTTTTATTTTTTTTTTAATTTAATTTATACATTTTTTTTTTTTTAATTTTTTTAATAAATTTTTTTTTATACATTTTTTTTTTTTATAAATTTTTTGTTTATAAATTTTTTATTTTAAAATGTTTTTATAAATTTTTTTTTTTTATAAACTTCCTTTTTTTTCAAAATTTCTCATTTTTAAAAAAAAATCCAACCCACCATAATACACATGCGCACATTTGACTATTTTCCTGTGTGCACGTGAGCTCTTAGCAAACCAATTTTTACCAGCTAATTACACAGCCAACAACAAAAAGCAAACAACAATAACGCTTATCTTCGCTCAATAAATTTATCTAAAATTCCTCTGAAAGCCTCAATTAGCCATCTGCGTAATATTTTCTCGTTATCTTTTGCACCTTTTTCATTGCAAAAATATTAAATCCGTCTCTTGTTTTTGTGTCTTTCTTCAAACAGATGGTTCCTATACAAGAAAAGCATTCAGCTGGCAATACGTCACGTTCTATGGCTGCCATTTCGTTGGGTTTCATTGTTATGGTCACACCTTGGACGATACAAGAAATTGTCACTGCCTGCACGGGATCAAAGGTGAGTAAAAGAGAAATGACGTTGATTGTATTAAATGCAAATATGTTAGTGAGAAGACGTCTTCGTAGCAGAGATGGAAAGTTTAGTAGCCATCGAGAAATTAGTTCCACAGTAGTAGGAATTTTTTGTTAAATGAAATAACATTTTTTATTGGTAAAAAAGTACCTGACTTTTTTAATTTTTACAATGTTTTGTTAGAAAAATATTTCTGAATTTTTTTTTAATAAAATGTATTTTTTACAAATGTTTTCTTTTTCATACAGATTTTAAAATTTGTGTTTGGTAAAAAAAAATTGTTTTTTTTTTAAGGAAAACATTTATGATTTTTTTGTTTTTTTTAATTTAAATATTTTTTTTCCAAAACAAATTGAATGAATCTTATTTTGAAAAATAATTTTCAATTTAAAAAAGATTTTTAAAAATTTTTTGTTAAAAAACCCCAGGTTTTAGAATTTAGCAAAAACGTTTGTGATTTTTTTTATATTTAAAAAATTATTGTTTCAAAAATATATATTTTTTTAAATTTCAAATATATTTTTTTATTAAATACAATGTTTTTTTTTATATACGTTTGTAAAATAAAATTTCAGTTTGAAAAATGTTTTCGAAATTTTTTTTTTTTAAATATTTTTTTTAATTTTTTTTTAGCCTAATTTTACTTAGATTTTCAGAACTCCAGCTATTCTTTACGAAACCTTTCGGAAAACTGACTGCAAATAATAAAGTTTTAAACTCCTTTCTTAGTTTTCATACATTTAGGCCATTCAGATTACGAATTCTCTTAGGTCCTTTGCTAACCCCTTCAAATATCTTCTTTTTTCTATTTTTATTAGATTCACATTCCAAGAATTTTTCAACTTGACGTAGGGTCATAGAAACCAGCTAAGCTTACAATCTAATCCTTTTATTATTTATTGATTATTTCTCTCATCTTCTTTCTTTACCATTCGCATACACGCAGCTTCCGCCTTTTCTCGATTTCGTCGTCACTTGGACTGCACTGAGCAACAGTTTGTGGAATCCTTTTATGTATTGGCTGCTAAATTCGGATTTTCGACGCCTCAGCAAACGTTTGATGCCAAATAGGGTAAGTGTTAGGAATTTTGTTGGAAAATTTCTATTATGAAATTAGATATACACAAACATACATATGTACATGCATACATATTTACACACATACATACATACCTTTCAAGTCTTATATCAAAATTTCAAATTCATTTTAAATTTGTCTAAATTCTAGACATCATTGATTGATTATTAATTGCATAAATTACTTTGAGCTTAATAAATTCTCTTTAAATAATTTGCCATACAAAATAGCAGCTCAATTAAAAAAAATGTTGAATAATAAATTTCAGTGAACGCCCAACATTAATATTTTCACTTATTAACCGGATAGCAAAATTTGTAGGAATTTATTTAATAATTTGACAATTGGCAGGATGTTTGTTTAATATGCATTTTTTGTTGTTGTAATTGGTTGTGTTACATAGAGATAATGCCAGATTACACACACACCCAAGCATAAATTAATAATAAATTTTTGTTTATAACGAGTTGACAGAACAGGCAGTGATAAGTGAATAAATTTATGAAAATTTTGTAGGCTACCTACATTTATACTGCATTAGAGTGGCCAGCGAAAAAAGACCATTAGTCGATTAATCTATTAATTTGAATAATTAATTGATCATTTATCGGTTACTTTGTCAACCAAAATTTTAAGGAAAATCATTAATATGCATATGTGAGTGGTTTCGACCTCTTTTGATACTTGATTAGGTTAAAAAAAAATCCTTTATTCTATAATCGATTAAGTAGCAAACTCAACTGCTCAATTTAGCGATCACTTAAATAATCACATTTTATTTTCAAATTCAACTAAGATGGAAAAAATGTATGTCTTCATTTTTCAATTATTTTTTTTTTTTTGTTAAATAAAATGGTGTTCTTACTTGAAAAATTGCTTACCTTTTTTTCAAAAATATTTCATAAATTTTTGATTCCAGAAATAGTGTTCCAATTTCTTTTTCCAAAAATATTTTGTATTTTTTTTTGTAAAAATGTTTTTTAAAATACCTTTTGCCTTTTATAAAAGTTATTTTCTAAATTTATCTTTCCAAAAATATTTTTCAAAATTTTTTTTTCAGAAATATCATCCAAATTTAGTTAAGCAAAATGGCTTTTTTTAAATGGTTTTAGAAATGTTTTTTCAAAACAATTTTTCTAATTTTTTTTTAAATAAATTTTTGAGTACCTACAATTTTTTTTCAAAAATATTTTTCAATTTTTTTTTTTTTCAACCAATCAAATTTTTTTCAAGATTTTTCGGTTCATAAATATTTTTCCAAGTATGTACCTTAAAATAATTTTTTTAGTTAAATTTTGTCTAATATTGATTTTTTCTTTTCTTTTTTTTTTAAATATTTTTCTAATTTTTTTTTTAAAAAGTTAACTTTTTTCATATCAAAAAAATTTTTCCAAATTTAAAAAAAAAAATTTTTTTTTGTATATTTAAAGCACTCTAATGTACATATTTCATAAACACAAAAAGCATTATAAATCAGATTTAGTTAAATTTAAAGCCAATAAATTAATAAACTAATAAAATAGTTGTAAAATTAATTAAAAATATTTTTCTAATTTTTTTTTTAAAAAGTTAACTTTTTTTGTTAAATATATAGCTTTTTTCAAAAATAATTATTCCGATTTTTCATATCAAAAAAATTTTTCCAAATTTAAAAAAAAAAAATTTTTTTTGTATATTTAAAGCACTCTAATGTACATATTTCATAAACACAAAAAGCATTATAAATCAGATTTAGTTAAATTTAAAGCCAATAAATTAAATAAACTAATAAAATAGTTGTAAAATTAATTAAATAATTGACTTTGTAAGATAAATATTTCAGCATTACGAGTCCCAGAGAGGCGCCTTAAGGTATGCAATGCTTACTTTGCTTATTTACATGCGCCGGCTGTGCAAAGGCAATAAATCAAAGCAAATTTCGCCGACCACTCAATAAATTCAATACGAGTGCAATGCTTTTTATTTATTCCTGATTGAATAGCTCTATAAATAAATGGGTGTGTAAATAGGCAATAAATGAGGGTGCAAGAAAGAGTTAAAGGGCCAATAAAAACCAAAACAAGTGTGAAAGTGCGAAAGTTAAATCCATTATTGTTTATTTAATGAGCGCCACTACCACAGAAAGCAATAAATTCTCAACACACACACACACACGCACACTTCATTTCTCCCGCATTTATGCGGTTTCTTTTGCTTTGATTACTTTGTTGAAATCAATTGAGAATTTATTTATTTTGCTTTAAATGTGGCTTAATTAAGTCATACGATGGGATGTCAATAGTCATTAATAAATATATCAACATCATTAATCTTAAAGTATGATGGCGGGTAGAGAGCTGACTGCGGAGTGGTAACGTAAATCAGCTTTAAAATGTTGTTTAAATAAAATAAAAATTTTCGTGCACAACGTTAGATGAACCAAAATTCTTCTTCTACCAAAAGCGGATTTAAAAAGCAATAACACTTGCAACGTGCAATATTTGCGCCACACCTGAGCCGCTTATCAACACAAAAAGCAGACTTCTAATATTTTCGGATTTTCTAAAAATTCAACCAAAATCAGCATGGAAAGCGCATTACGCTGATTTTGGCTGAAATATTAGAACATTTATAAAATTTCATACTTAAAGCCATTGAAAGTACTTGCCGCATACATAATACTTACATACATATGCAACACATATGCAACACTCACTTTTATATTTTCCATGTCATTTTCATGCGCTTTATCTGTTTCGTTTTATTATCGTTGCAGTGCTTTCCCACCGAGGATACGCCCGAACACAAATCACCCTGTTGTCACATCAATTCTGATTTCGAAATCACAACGTTACCACTGCCACCAGAACCGCCTACTGGACGACCACCGAAGGGTAGCAATAGCGGCGATGCTGCAGGCGATAACAATGGCAGTGAAGGCGGCAATAGTTCGAGCGTAGGTGGTGGTAGCAGTCGTGGTGGTGTTGGCAGTGGGATTGGTGGCATACGCGGTGGCTCTGTGTTGAGTATGTGCGCGCGAGCGCGTAATAATAGTTTAAGTCTCAGCGCATCACAACAAGCGCGCAAGAATGCGAGCGGCATTTGTAGTAACAGCAGTCATGGGCATCATGGGCACAGTCATCATGGCGGCATCGGCAGCGGTGTTGGTGGTGGCTTGAGTTTCACTGCCGTACGTCCCGATATTGAGGGTCTATCTGAAAAGTACTGGGGCGAAATACTTGAGCGCACTGTAAGTTCGGGCAGTTTACATGCGCTAACAAAAAGTTACCCACACGCCGCGCCGCATCACTACTACGCGCACCATCAGCTACCACATCAACAATCACTACCAACACCGCCACCACATGCAGCGTCTACTATGACAACATCGTTTAGCAAACATAGTGAACTGAATCTCAATTTAGCATTGGCTGAACATGAACGCCATGCGGCGACGCTACATGATGCGCGCATGGGCGTAAATGCCTATGAACTCAGCAAATTTTCGAATTCAGAGCCAAAATTGTGCGAACATATCTACCATGATGCCAATTGTGCCAAAAATAAAGCAGCAGCGCTTGCAAGCGTAGGCGGCATTGGTGCGCTGGGTGGTGGTGGCAGTGGCGTTGATGATGTCAAAATGTCAACATGCGCGACAGCAGGCGCTCTAGCAGTATCAGCGTCAGCAACCGGACGTAGCATACCGGATATTTAGTACGCGGAGAATGTTATATTAGCAAACAGTCAAATGGCGCGCAACTGTGCAAGAGGCGTCGTCTGCACAGCGGCAATGAGAGGACTTGGTGGGGGTGTGGGACGTAGTAACACCATAACCACAACGCGCGCAGCATGTCATAGTCCGCCTGTGCGCAGCATGTCAGTGTTGGTTGCTATGCCAATGGCCGAGTACCGGAAGTAGGCGAATGAGTAGACTTTGCGTTAAGTAAAAGTGCGGCGCGCGGGCAAATGTGTAGAAGTGCGGCGGCACCAAAAATGCAGTAAGCCAAAAATGTAACACAAAACGAAAATAAGCGCCTGAAATGCTATTATAACGATGTAAATGTTAAGAGCGCGTAGTAAAGCGCATGCAGCGCTGTAATAGTAGTGGCTGTTCAAAGAGGGTCAAGAGTTAGTCAGCGCTCAGTTTGGTTGAAATCCGCGCTTGCAAAGTTGAACTGATGAGACTCATAAAAACCAAAAAACAAAAAAAAAAACAGCGCTGTCGCCGGAAAGTATGCAAAGTGGATAACGTTTAAGTGAGTGGCTGTAGCCATGGCTATGTGTATGGGCGCCCAAATATATGTGAAACTCGTAAGCTTCTCTAAGTCGCGTGATAATACCTACTTTGCGTGCGCTCGAATTTTTGTAGCACACAAAAAAAAGCAATGCTGTGTGAGTATGAAGTCAGCGACAACATCCTGTTGATTTAATGCCATCCGACGCTCTAATGCTCATTAATTGTTTCTCGACTGACAGATAGCCATAGTTGCAAGGTTTAAGTGAGGATTTTGGTACATCATGAGTTTGTGTAGCATGTAGCAGCAGTGGGCAGTCAGGCAAGATTAAAATGTGCTTTGAAAAATCGCTCTAAATTTTGAGCTGCGAAAAAAAAAAAAATTTTTAAATTCAGTTGATTCCCTTTGCTGCGCGTAGTCGCAACTAATGTAAAATACTATGTACATACTTACTTAAATATATACGCATCTTAAAACGATAACTCATTGCAAGTTAATTGTTTTAAAAATATTTTTAATTCACACTAAATTGTTGCTGTAAATGGGAAAATTTATAAACGCCTACTTTAAGTTAGTAAAAGTACTAAGAAAAAAAATATAAGAAAATTAAAACTATTTTTAGGAATAGTAAAAATAAAATAGCAACAACTTAGCAATAATAATATTTATATAATAATTTTAATTAATAAAATCTTGATTCTACTTTAAGTACGAAAGTTATCAAATTAAACTTAAAAAAAAAACGATGCAAGTATATCACCAAAACTTTTAAAGAATGTGATAAATTACATTTTTTACAGTAAAGAATTTAAGATTACAATTACATTACTCATGAATGTAAAATGAGTTGCATTACTTTTGTAGGAAATGGCGATATTTAATAATTTTTTTACTATTTGAAATTAATTTTGGCTGTAATATTAATTATGCGTTTAATTCAGAAGTAATCAAATTGCAAAACTAACTGAAAATTGTAATCAATTACTTAAATTTTAGTAATTAATTACTTTAAGCAATATAAAGGCAGTCCTAGAAAATAAACACTTAATTATTACAAGCGTATTTAATTATTTTGGACCACAAATCGGATTAACACACACATCACTTAGTAGTATTGCATTACATGCAATTACAAATACATTATTTTTAAAAATAATTTATTTTAAAAAGGATTAATTAAAAAAAAATTATTAATTACTTTTATACAAAATTATTTTTAGTTAGTAATCTCTATACAAGTCTAAGTACTCAAAATACCATTACAACTACTTTTGTGTTTTTTCTGTAATGTAAAGCGTATTCAATTACTTGTGTCTAAATCATCCATACTTTTTTTAGTTACTGGTAGACATTACTTGTATAACTTTCAATTGGCTTGTAATTTCGAAAGTAATTACATGGTAATTTTGTAATTGATTACATTTTAATTTCAATACGAAAAGCATTACTCCAAGTACGTAAAATGCAATTAATTGCTTGCTATTAAAAAACTGTTTTACAAGAATTTTTGATTGAAATTTTAATATAAAAATTCAGAGCGTTGAAGTCATGAAAAATTCTCTGTAAACACAAAACATAAAAGTTCTAGCAAGCGATCACAAAAAAAAAGCAAAAACCAACGTAATTTCAGTCTAATTAGACGAGAAGTAATTTCATTTACATTAATCTCATCAAATCAAATAAGTGCAGACAAAAGCAAATATATTCTAAACGACCCGCCAAACTGATTTATACCAAATGGTGCGTACAGAGGTCAGGTAATTCATGTAATTAGTTCACACAAAAAGAAATCAACAGAAATAAATATCATCATTTAATGAATAATAAATGAAGAAACCATGAGATTAAGTAAATATAAATGCTTAGAAAAATGTAAGAAAAAAACAACAAAAACATCAATAGGCAGCACAACAACCCAACGAAATAACTCAAATCCACGCACACAAATACAAACACACATACACAAATAAAACAGGCGCACAACACAATCTAAAGTCAAGTAATTGTTATTCTCAAAAGACCCACAGATACAGAGACGTAAACTCACACACACACACACGTACAATTGGGTCATTAGAGAAGGTTAATAGTTGGTTGGTTTTGCCGCAAAATTTTATGATAAAATTACTTTGTTGATTAGATCAATGAAAGAGGGCGAACGAGTCAAAAGCTGTGCAGAGGATGGAATAGGCGGCAATGCATTTGGTAAAGATAAGATACTGATTGTAGCAATTTTTTTGAAAATTAAACAGCAGGTGATGTTGGCTGCATGTAATCAAATGAAAAAGGTGCACGTAGAAAGTAAAATTTATAACTAAAATAAAATTTCAAAATTAAATAAATAAATGAAATAAATAAATGCTTCAATCAGAATCACCAGGTGATGTGGCATTTCTACTCTGAAGGTGATGTGACATTTTTGCACGCCACTTGATGTGGCATCTGGTTCCTTTTAGGTGTGTATCGTACTCTGTTTTGCTACTGTATGGACTTAATGCGACAAACTTAGAGCTATCGCATCACCTGTACAGCATTGTTTGTAGGCATATGATGTGACATCATAGTCACTGGCATGACCACTTGCTTACAAAGTGGTGAGACACCTGGTTTTTTTTTTGTTCGGATGGTCTTAGAAATTATTTGTGGAAAAGGTTAAATGTAAAGCATCACTTGTTGCGTCGAATTTTTAGGTCAGTAAGCTCTTCATGTGATGTGACATTTTATTCTCTAGGTTATAAGACCACTGCAATTTTTTTTTTACTTCAGCTCATAAATTGTTTTTGGGAAAATTATGTCACACACTCACAGATATCACATCACCTAGAGCGCCTGATTAGTAGGCAAATGATGTGACATTTTAATCAACATGCGATGTGACATTTTGTGTACCAGTTGAGACACAACGTGCAATGGGTAGGATGGGTAGGAGTTACTTGTAGTAAAATTATGGCACTTACGATGTGACATTTTAGTCACCAGGTGATGTGACAAATTTTTGAATAATTTTTGTTATTAATGCTTTTTGCTAAATAAAAAAAAAAAGACTTAAATTTTTTTTATTACATCTTTTTTTTTTGACAAAAAATTTATGTTTCAATTTTACTGTAATTTAAATAGAAATAGATATTTGCTGAGTTCATTAAAATTGCGAGAACTAACTAACTGTAAACACTAAACACCATAAATGTAAGAAATTTTATATGTAATTAGCTCTAAGCACACTTTGTTTACATACATATGTAATTAATAAAATGGAAAAAATTAATGTGAAGCGCCTATTAATTAGCCTGAAATGAACATTGGACATTTTGTGTAATGTAATTAAACAAGAAAAGTACTAAATGTCATACGAAAAAAAATAATAATTTAATAAATAAATAATTGTAAAATAAGCGACAACAAAAATTACAAAAAAAAATTTAAATAAAAAAAATTTAAATAAATCACGTATGTATTTAACATAAAGGATCAACTTAATTTAATGGAATAATAAATGGACAATTAAATGTTTGTATGTCATTGTAGTTAGCATAAGTATTAAACAACAACAAAACTGACGTTTAAAAAGCATTAATACAAATATCATATAAGTATACATATATGTATGTATGTATTTAATGAACAATTGTGCATCACACATTAGCCAATAAAGCTATTCATAAATAAATAAATATGTACGAGTATGCATAAGTGAATACATAAAAATAATTAACAAAACCAAAAAAAAAAAAATACAAAAAAAATATTTGAAATAAAAATATGTATTACAACAAATTTGAAATGCCGACCAGCGTTTATTTATTTTTGCTTGTCAATAAAAGATTGTGCGTAAGTATTAAATAACAATAAAAAAATATTATGCAGTTTACAAACACGCCCATACTTATGCTTTATAATACGCCTGCATTACTGGGCATGCAGTGCGCCAGAATAACTCGTATGCAATATAAATAAATCTTGTCATGTATGACGAAATCCAGCCTAATCCCTAAGCAGCGCAAATCCAGTCAGAATCCATCCTTATTAGAGTTCGCACAAGTGTTTTTAGAATTTTTGTCAATATGTCTGCATGTTTGTACACGCATCACTCAAAATTTGCTACACAGAATTTAATAAAACTTTCACTAATATCTTTTCAGATGGCTCACTCAAAACATAGCATCGCTGAAAATAAAATTAGCAGCAAATTATTAAAAAAATATAGTTTGAAATTGTGTCGCGGCTCTGAATGTTTATGAAATTAATTTTTGTTAACAAATAACTTTTTCCGCTTTGTACAGTGGTGAAAATAAAATTTGCAGCACGTTATTATTTCTTTTAAAAATGTGGAACTGTGTATGAAATTTTGTTTATACGAATATGTAGTTGATTATAAGAGCAATCGAAGCTTCTTCTCCAATTCTTAGAACTTTTGCCCGTCTTTTACTTACGTTTTTACGCGCATCATTAAATAACTGCTACATGGATTTGAATATTTGTCACATACGCGTTTAAATAAATGATTCAGCACACTTTTTGCCATATTTAGAAATTGCTACGAAACAAACAAGGCGTGTCTAACGCCCATTGTCAATAACACTCTTTTCAAGGTACAGATAAATTTATATTTTTTTTCTAATATTTACTCACGTTTTTTTCTTCATACATAAAATATAATACATAATACATATATTTCGATAGAAAACTATTTAAAAAAAAATAAAAAACGCTTGCTTGTTATTTTGGCACACTGAAATATTCATCATACGCACTGTTGCACCACAAGCGCAGCAATTGACTGCCCGCCAGCAGGCGTTGAACAACGATAAACAGTAAATGCCAACAACACTTACCATCATTAGCGGCTTTTAAAGGCATTTATAGCGATTAAATGTCAACGCCAATGATGGTGGAAAAATATTACAAAAAAAAAAAAACATAAAAGCTATGAAACCTATCAAAAGCTCAAGCGCAGCATGCAAGCCGGGAAGCGTGTACATTACAAAAATCGTCTGCAACTCATTCATGCATGGCGCTCTATATATTTGATGTTCCTTTTTAAACTTTGCTTTTTGAGCGCGGGCGACATTTGCTACGCCATCACGTCAAGCTATCATTTCATCAAGAAATTACTCATTTATTCATCAATTTCTGTTTCATGCAGCTTTTTCGCTTTTTTATGTCCATTTTGCCTGCCTCATGGTATCGCACTTTCCACACATCGTACAGCATATGCTTTTGATAGCTCTCAGGCATGCACGTATATCAATCAAAAAAGTGACAAAATACAATTAAGACTTAAAAGCGCCTTAAGTCGATGCTCATTAATTGCATTGTGTACAAGCACTTTTGTGAAAATTAATTTTTATTTTAACGAATTGTTATTTTGGGAGAAAGGAATTTTGCATTGAAAATGTGACAAGAATGTCAGGCAATTTAATTACTATTAAGTACTTTTTTACTGACGCTGTTAATTGATTTATTGTAACATAGAAGTGGGTAACGTTATCGGTAGCAAGCAGGCATTTTTGCGCTGACAGGCTGAAAATGTCATGGAAAATCTAAGGGAAATTAATTTTTGAATTCGTTGCAAGCATTGAATATTTTAAAATAAAAGGATGCTTTGTCAGAAATCAAGAGAACGCTGCAAGAGTGAGAGTAATTATTTTATAGCAAGCCGCCTAAAAGTATGCAAATATTTCTGAAAATGGATGGAAATACCTTCACACCAGCTCTTCTGAAGTTTTTCCCATTCAAACCTTTTACGAGAATAGCAAGCGTGTATTGTGAATTAAAAAATTTTATTCTGGCAGGTCTTCAGGCATCAGCAGCAAGCTGCAACTGGAAGTAAATAATTCTGTATCAAATCGCCTAAAAGTATGCTAAATATTTCTGATAGGACTAAGTCGTTCTCTTGCTTAAGTGAGTAATGAAACAAAACTTTCATTCTAACAGGTCCTCAGGAATCAGCAGGGAGCTTCTATTGGACGTACATATGTAACTCTCTATCAAATCGCCTAAAAGTATGCAAAATATTTTTTATAGAACTAAGTCCCTCTCTTGCTTATGTAGTAAGTGTGAGTAAATAATTGTTTATTTATTTTTTATTAGTAAATATTGACAACATAAAATTCGTTTGTCAGCTTTAAACTTTTCAGACAGCTAACTAATTTAAAAGCTGTTATTGACTTAAATTTTCTTTTCAATATTCCCAATTTTTAAGAAATAACAATACTTCACTGCTTCTTCTTTCAGTTAGCAAAAGTGGAGTAATAAAATCAACGAAATTTATGTTTACTTTAGCGTAAGAAATTGAATGTTCCAATATTTTCCAGGAAATTAAAAGTTGAAAAATTTGTTGTTGTCTTTTAATAACAAAAATCAGACTTGAAGTGCTCGCGCGTTTTCAATTTAATTTCGATTGTGAAGTGCAACGATATTGTTGCTGCCAAGTGTACTTATGTGTGGATGTTATATAAGGTTCACATTCCTTGATTCGTTTTAGTTCATAGAAGTCGGCCGTTAAGTGGTCGCACATTTATATAGACACAGCTACACCTAAATACTTTTAAATAGATTGACGATTGAGTTGCGACGTCAAATGTACGGATATTGCACTTTTGATTGCTTTGAAGTGTGTTCAAATGAAACAATTAAAATGTGCGAGTAGGAAGTTACGTTTCGAGTTGCAGGTTTATTTTTACTTTTTTCAATGAACGTAATCTTTTGTAACCGAGTTCTAAAAAATAGCAAGGCTTCTCCAACAAATATCTAAATATCTAACATTTAAATATAAGAAAAATTTATTTGATATTCAATACCATTTTTTATTTATCACTAATGTTCTTTTTAACAGACACGAACAAAACAAAAAACAATTATTTTTTTATTTTTTATTTTTTAATTTTCGATTTTTTCAAGCAAATTTTTTTTTTGCGTGGAAATACCTTAAAATATAAAAAAAAAACACTTTATATGAAAAAAAAATTAATTTTATATGAAAAAAAAATTAATTTTATATAAAAAAAAATATTTAAAATAAACGTTATTTATTAATAAAAAAGAAATTCACCAAAAAGAAATTTTTTTCTAAACTAACTAAGATTTGTGGTTTTTTTAAGATAATTTTTTTTACGGGTTATCAAAGCTTAAAACAGATAAAAAATTATTTAAAATGAACGTTTTTTATTAACAACAAAGAAATATATATTTTAGTAATTTTTTTTTGTTTTGAATTTTATTTTAATTAAACTTTTTATAACTTTGAAATAAATGATAAATAATTGGATATTTAAAAATTTTCAATTCAAATGAAATTAATCTCTTACCCTTAAATAACCCATTGGTTTTTTTTAATTTTTTAATTTTTTTATTTTTTATATTTTTTTTTATTTTTTTATTATATTTTTTTTTCATTTTTTTTTTAAATTTTTTTTATATATTTTTTTTAATTTTTTTTTTCTTACACTATTTTTTTTTTTTCGGAATATCAAATTTATAATTTATAGAAATGAACGTTGTTTTATTAATAACAAAAAAAACCAAAACACATTTTTTTATTAAAAAAAAAATATATTTAAATCTTTTTTTAGAATTTTTTTTTCTTTTTTCAATAAAATTTTTTATTCCGGCATTGTCATCATTACACATAGCTTTTAGAGCAAAATTAGAAGAAGACTCCTATTTTTTCCAAGAAGACTGTGAAGTGTAAGCTTGAGATGCTTCCTTTAACTACGCTCCCAACTGCGGTAGCTATATATTCAAATTTTCTACACCATTATTTTTGGCATTTATAAATATTTGTTTTTCTTTTGTTTTCTAATTTGCCATTCAAAACGTATTCCATGGGGAGTTAAATAATTAAACAACATTTACTTGCTTGATTTATTCACTAAATCACTTCCGTTGCTTGTCAGTCTTTGAATTGACTCAATTGAGCTGAACAAAAGCGCTAAAGAATAATTAATCGAAACGGCTATTATTTACGAAAATATATGTACGAGTATATACCCAGTAGGGAAAATCTAAAATTATGAAGAAGTTGGCTTTGAGTTGAGAGGTTAGAGAAGTTGTTTAAGAAATGTTTCCTCGTCCGTCTGTGAACATAAACTTTCTTATATTAAGGTTCCGTGACTCGTTATTTATTATAAGGGAAACTGGGTATTGGCCACGCCCACTTTTTATGTATCGAATATTTTGAAAAATAAAAGAGATTGATATTTCACTACGTTTAACATGTATCAGGATCAAGATTGGTGTCTATATTAAAGTAAGACATCTCATTTTTTTTTAAGTGGGAGGGGCACAGCCCACTTTTGATCAAGCAAGTTTTACAATTTTTGATAAAACTAGTTTCCCATGTATCAAAGCTAGCTGAAGTTATTATAACAAAAACCTAAGCGCGTATTAGGCTTTTAGAAGCAATATTATGGATAAAAACAGAAGAAATTGGGGTAAGGACCACGCCCACTTTTATATAAGAGATTTTTAAAAGGTTCATAGACTGTTCTAGTACACAGTATCACTGTTAAAATAGCTTAAGATTAGTTTTATTTCACTTCCAATGTATTTGGATACTAAGAAATGCCGAAAATATAAATTTTCTATCGATTTCCTACTGGGCATCCCTCTTACTGTCTATTTCTTAGAATACAAACATTCGATTGTTACAATTGTGTGCCTAATTAAGTGGAAATATTTCTCAAGCAATTTTCGCGCATCTTAATTACTATTGTTTCTCGAAACGTTCAACATAAATTGCAAGGTAATTAAATATCTGCTAAACATTTGAAGAAACGTACTGTAGTCTGCAAGATTTTTTAATAAAATAACAATAGGAACACTAAACAATACTAATTATTATACAGGAATATTGTAAAATAATACCACGCTAAATGAAGAGAATTACAAAGCCAACTTTCGAACAGCGCAAGGAAAAGTCAAAAGGCCAATTCCGTTGACGGTTGATAGCCAGTAGCAGCAACAAGTTGTTGTCGCTAACGGATAGCTAAATAAAATACCCACATAACTGTGGCTTAGTTCAGTACAGCTCAGCAACAGGCAAACTAAAGACGAGGAAAGGCACACACTTACAGTTAGAGCAGAGTCAGAGTAAGCAAAGAAACGAAACGATTTGTTTTAAATTATTCCTTTCAAAGCAAACAAAACAACAAAGCAAACAAAACTAACAAAACAAACACAACAAACGAAAAAAACAAAACAAACAAAACAAGCAAAACAAGCAAAACAAACAAAACAAACAGAACAAACAAAACAAACAAAACAAACAAAATAAACAAAACAAACAAAACAAACAAAACAAACAAAACAACAAAGCAAAAAAAACTAACAAAACAAACAAAACAAACAAAACAAACAAAACAAACAAAACAAACAAAACAAACAAAACAAACAAGACAAACAAAACAAACAAAACAAACAAAACAAACAAAACAAACAAAACAAACAAAACAAAACAAACAAAACAAACAAAGCAAAAAAAACTAACAAAACTAACAAAACAAACACTACAAACGAAAAAAACAAAACAAACAAAACAAACAAAACAAACAAAACAAAACATTTGATTTCATTCTCACACTCTGCCCATGCTTACTATTCACTTCTTAAGGATCACTCAAAAGTTATTCAGACTTGCCTTGGCATTAAGGCCAAAGGCAAAAGTAAGCTGAAACAAAAAAAAAAAAACAAAAAAAAAAAAAAACAAGCGCAAAATAAAGGAAGCAAACTAAAAACAATACAGAAAATGCAAACAATAGCAAACTACGACCTACTTTAAAATGTGAGGAAAAGGCATTACTTGTATGGGTTGCTATTGTTGTTGTTGTTATGTGTACAGCCAGTTACCCCATTATAAGCTTTGCTCATTTCTTTTGCGCTTTTCGTATTTTGTGCACAATGTTAAATAAATAATAGCAACAATAGAAGAACAATTAAAATCACACAACAACAAATAGAACAATAAAAGAGTAGAGGACATTTTCTAGTTTGAGGTAAAAAGAAAACTTAGAAAAATTGCAGGCAATAAAGCACTTGACACAATGGCTTAAGCGGTGGCGGAAAAAACAATACAACAGTAGTGCAAAAATTTAAAAAAAAAAAATGCAACCATTTATTCTATCCACTAAAGTTGTTAAATTTTTGCTGTGAAACTTGTTGTCGCAGGAATCATTGGAATTATCACTTACCGGGGTAGTGGCTTTGAAATCGATAACGACATAATATTTTTCTATTACTAGGAATTCTTAGACTAAAGAAGCTCGTTGTAAAAAGTAATTCGACTTTGTTTCTAAACTTCGATTTTTAGTTAAATTGTTAAATTTTTTTGTATGAAATAATCGATTTCTTAAAGAAACTGTGTTTCTAAAACTCGACTTTAAAAAAAAATGGTCGACCTTTTACTTATTTCGATTTTTTTGTGAAAACTTTATTTCTTAAAATCGATGTTAATAAAAAATAATATCAATATATTAAATAAAATATCAAAAGAAAATAATCGATTTTTTTTCCTATAACAAGTTCGTTTCTAAAACTCGATTTTCAAATAAAATAATCGATTTTTTTTATTACATAGATTTTTTTTTTAACTTCATTTCTGAAATTCGATTTTTGAAGAAAATAATCGATTTTTTATATCAACGTTTTATATCGAAAGCTCGATCTTTAAAGTAAATAATCGAGTTTTTGTATTAGCTTTGTATATGAACTTTATCTAAAGAATTATGGGTTAATAAGATAATCGATATTTTGTTTAAATTTCGATTTTTTAAATGAAAACTCTTTCTCAAAATTCGACTTTAAAAACAAATTCGAATTTTTCTAGTTCAATTTGTATATGAAATTATCGATTTTTTTCTCATATCGATTTTTTTGGTACTAAAATTTCATTCTTCTATGATTTTTAAATAAAATGATTCATTCATATTTTCTGCTTTACAGAAAATAATCGATATATTTCCTTCATTTTTTTGTATGAAAACTTAATTTCTAAAAATCGATCTTTTATAAAAAAAAACGATAAAAAAAAATTTCTTCCAGCTTATACAATATTTCATTTTTAAAGCTGCTTCATTTATGTAAATCATCATGATTTTAAAATATTTTCACAATCAATGTTTACTTTCATTTTTTTTTACTTTTCAATGCAGTTTGTTGCTAAGTTGTTATGGATGCCACCACTAATTATGCAATTTTTTCTCATTTTCTGTCTCTTTGCAAAAACTCAATAATTCTTATAATTTGTATAATGAAAACATGCAAAAAAAGAACTATTTAATAAAGTTTAGTGCAGAAGAGAAAAGTTTTTGCGAAAGTACAGCGCCGCAAAGAATGCATAATAAGATGGCAAGCGAGTAGACACAGTGAAGGCACCAAAACAAATTACGGAAAAGAAATAAGCAAGTAGGAACTAAGAACTTTAAAAAAAAAACCAAAAAAAAATAAATAAAAAAAAAACAAGTATGGGAGGCAATATGTTGGTGGAACTGAATATTATATACTCAGCTGTGAGATTTGGCAAAATTTTGAGTTATTTTTAGATTACTATGGCCGTTTTTTATTCATCATTTCGATTTAAATAAAAAAAGTCTGCTTGATTAAAATTTTTTTATCAAAAGCAACAAAAAATAAGCGAGCAGAAGCAATTATAAGCGCTCACAGTTTTAGTTGCTAGCTTATATTTAAGCGACAAGTTCACATTCGATTTTCAAAGAAAATTTCAATATTTTACCAACCAAGTTCTTTTTGTTATTTTATTCACAAGTCGCTAAGTGCTTGCGAAAAAAAGCTGATATTAAGTCTGTTCCACTAAAAATATTCGCTTCGTTCAATGTTTATTAAAATATTTTTCGGTTTTCGTGATATATTTTTAACGAATTACATGATGAATCGTAACTTAAAAGTCGAAAAAGGGGATGTGCCACGCCTACTTTTATTTAAATAATTTTTCCAATTTTTTTATTGCCGGTTTCTTCTTTAAGAGTGAATAAAAAAGGGGAAACACCACGACCACTTTCAAAAAATATAAAAAAAAGGATTCCATTTAACTCTATTCTGTACACTTACGGCGTGCTCTTTTACTCAGCTGAGTATAATTATCGAGTAGAAGGCGTAGCGGAAATACTTTCATCAACTCATTATAAAGTTTTTGCTGTTTTTTTTTTGCTTGCGCGAGAAGGACGCAACGAAGAAGTATACAACATGTGTGTGTATTAGAGCCTGATAGTAGTAGTAAAAGTTGTAAGTAGGAATAATAATAATATGTGTGGTAATTTTGTAAGTAAAATAGTCGTGCTGAGACAAGACCCTTCATCCCTGTCCATATAATTTTGTATAGCTGTCTCTTCTCTTCAATTGCAAGTTAGTAAAGCGAAACGTAAAATCGCATTCCAAATATTTTCAAATGGACAGCTATTGAGTTGTTGCTGTTGCACCTTTGTTAGTAAGTCGCCTGCTGTTATCACCTTGGGAACATAGCAAGGTGATGACTGTCAACATCAATTTGTGTGGTATTCTGAATGCAAGAATCTCAAATTATTTCTATGCTCTTTGCTTTCTTCACTGCTTTGAATTGGTAAATGA
The DNA here is from genome assembly GCA_951509765.1 of Sphenella marginata. Lineage (NCBI taxonomy): Eukaryota > Metazoa > Arthropoda > Insecta > Diptera > Tephritidae > Sphenella > Sphenella marginata. Next base: position 59,408,824 of record OX608083.1, read on the forward strand.
GCTGTGTATTGTAGTAAAATGTGAAATTTATTTTTGATATAAAAAGAAAATAAATTTTTTGCGAAAATTGAAAATGTAAAAATATTTTGCGCTAGTTTGGCAATTCAAGAGAGTTAAAGATTGGAGAAAAATGTTATAAAAATTGTAAATATAGTAAATTAAAGGTTACTGTGAAGATTCCTGGTAAATATACATAATTACATCCAAACCATGGAAACGGGTGCCTAAATATATGCTACGAAAAATATGCCCGAATACAATTGAAACACAGAGTGACCCAAGTCACAAATAAATTTCTTTTCTGGAAAAATGGTTACATTTCAAAAAAAAATTTTATTTAATTATGTAATTAGTATTTATATTGTAATTGATTTAGTCAAAACTAAAATTTATTAAAAAAAAATTTTCTAAAAAATTGATGAACAGAAAACTAAAGTTAACTTTGGAGATTTCTTGTAGAGGTACGTACCCTAAAACCGTTGTCGCCTAAATGCATGTTGCGAGTCTATTTGAAATACATATTTTAATAAAATTATCATTAAATTAATCGAATATCATTTATTTTGTACTTGATTTAATTACAATTAAAATTTCTTAAAGAAATATGCTAAAAAATGTATTAACAGAAAATTGAAATTGAATTTTGGACCTTCCTCGTAAAGATACACATTTTGAATTTCTGGGACTCCTAAATGTATGCTTTACAAAATTTTCGAATTTATTTAAAACACAGAGTGACCCAAATTCGAAATAGAATGTTTATTTCAAAAATGCTTTGCAAATTATAATTGAAAAATACCAACAAAACAAGTGCAACATAGCACAAACACACGCAAATAAAGATAAAAGGATGCGCCTAAAAGTAGGCATAATTAAGTTAAAGTTCCGGTCATTTTAAAATCCACAAATTAGCTTTAAAATTCTCATTGGCTATCGAATTGAACTTTATTACTACATGTGGTATGTCTTGCAATCTAGTCTGATTGCTGCTTGCTTAACAAGGCACTCTTTACTAACTATTGCACACTTTTAGGCGCCGTCATTGTCATTTAACACAAGGGCTAAGCAAATACAAAATTCAAACCACTCTGAAAAGTAATTATGTTCATTGTTGACAAACTACCACTTCAGCTGAGCGAGTCGCTCTGTCCCAACTATGTATTTCCTGTTTAACAAGCAACAAGTGTAATCATGTTTGTTCGTTTTCCTGTCACATTTTTCTACTTTCCTTTTTTTATTGCTTTTGTTGCACACCTTTTGCTGCTTTTCCACACAATTGCACTTTCTTGCGTGCTATTAGTAATAGTTTTCTGGTACAGCTGTCAATTGGAAATAGTTGTCTACTTGCTGCCACAACAAAGTTCTCTTGACCCAGCAATATATTCAGCGCTCTTTGTTCATTTTGTTAGTGTTAATGTTTTGTTAGTTGGAGTTATTGTATTGGTGTTTTGTATTGCACGATTTCAACAACGTGGGGTAAAAGTCTGTATACAATTTTTTTACAAAGGTGAGTAAGTTTGTTCGAAGAAGTTTTCTTTTTAATACGGGGTTATGGCTTCTGTATAGGTGTGAGGTCGGTATAGGTTGCATAATTTTGGGCACTCTTTTTTTATATATATATTTCATTGGTATTTAGGAAAAAAATGTGGTGTGCGCGTTGTAAATGGCAGAAGAATGATATTACCAGTATTTTGAAATTCCCAAACCAATATTACAAACGCCTAAAGATATGCAATGCTTGTTTACGAAAGCTCTGTCTCCTGGAACACTCTGTGCTTATTGCAAGTCACCTCTTTTCTTTTTTCTTTTAGTTTCTCCTTCCCACTTACTTTCATGCATCTCCACTTTCAGGTTTTCACTTATTCAGCTCTATACTTCCCTAGCTCTGCTCACCCCGGACATCCCCTACTATAATTTGTGTGCGCAATATTAGTTCAATGGCTAGCAATCAGTATCTATTTTGATGTTGTATAAATCGAAGTAAAATGAAATTGTTATTATTGAATTGCTTACAAAGGTCACAATGAGGACATAAATTGATTATTGAAGGGTTTACTCAAATGTACTGAAGCAAGTATCTTTGTGTACCCGAGTAAATTAAATACAAATTCAGAACTTGTTTGAAAGAAGATAAGAATTCCGCATAATTATAATAGTTAAAGTAATAACTAAAGTAAATACATTAAGGCGCTATAATGAAAGAGGTAACTAAAAGTATGCTACATAAAATTTATTTGAATTTAATTAAAGCACAGGGTGACCAAAATGGCAAATAATAGATTTTTCCACAAATAAAGCTTAGCATTTAAAAGTTTTTGATAAATTTATCATGAAATTAATTGAATAAAATATTATACTTGATTTCGCTTTCATTCAAATGTATTTACAGCTTGCACATTTGACATTCACATTTATGTGGACTTAACTTGCAAAAGTGATAGAAGGAACTACTAAAGTGAAAACCATTCATACAACAAAAAGACGCACAGATTCACAAATGCAAATCCATAAAAAGAACAACAAATAAGTACTTCTCTATAATACAAGTGCAATTGCGCATTTACATAACTTTTGCATACTTAAAGGCGCTCAACTGTGTATGGCGCTCAAAGTCTAAGCGTACATATTTTGCTCATTAATGTGCAACCGCACAAATGTGCTGCAACTGAACTTGAAAGTATTTTTTGGTTGTGGTATATACTCGTATGTAGTATGCATTTTTGTGTATAGTTGTGTCACTTTTTTGTTGTTATTTTACTTACTAGCTCGACATAATTATTTCTTACTTAAGTACTTATGAATAAATAAAAGTTTTTTATCTGAAGAGTAATGCATGAAAGGAAAAATATTTTATTACCCTCAAATATATAGAAAGTTATGCATAAATAATTTAAATAGTAAAAGTTGAAATTTGATACTTACACAAATGTGCAAAAGTTTCGTTTTCAAGATCTTTTACTAAGTTCAAGGTTAGCTAAAGAAATGAAACTAAATTATTTTGTTAACTACTTTAATGAGCAAACTTTGGGGGAAAAGAATGTGATGGAGAAAAGTAGCCCAAATAAATAATAAAAAATATAAGAAGAAATTAATTTATTAGACTACATTTATATAAATAAAGCAAAAACAGTTTCAACTTTCTGCTATTACGTTGGCTTCACGTTGCAAGTATGCCACTATTGCATACTTTTAGGCGCAACTAACAATTTTGTTAATGAATTAGAAAGAGAGCTGCAGCTAAAAATTAAAACCTATGTGTATGACAAAGGTAAACTTAACTAGCGGTAGAGCAGTCTTAATAAAAAAAAGTCTCACAAATCACTCGCCAAATATCGCGTGTGCGCCTAAAAGTATGCAGCGTTTGAGGCAATATTTCGAATATCTAAATCGCACAGCTAGCGAAAATGGAAAGGCAGTGGAGGGGTGATGGAATTTGGTACTCCTTTTTTATGTAGGTTGGAAAATTTTCGCTCAGTCTAACATCTGGTCTAGAAAGTAGTTTTCAAACAACAATTGGATTCCTTTACGGGAGCAAAAATATTAAAACCAAATATTTGAATCTTTCAAAACTTTTGTGAAACTTTTGATGTAGCACAAAATCAAATTATTGCACATTTCCTTCGAGCTTTTAGCTGCAATCTTTAAATCTAACCATTATTGCTAGTCAATTAGTTTTGCTTTGGTCACTAAACTTTCAAGAAACTTTTTTTTTCCTTCAACTAAAAAGCTTGGCAGTTGTTAATCACTTTCTTGAAAGAGAAAAACTAAGACACATTTCAATTATCCACACACCAAAAAGGCAGTAAATTAAAATGTAATTCCTGTGCGGTGATATTTTAGCAAACTGAAGCCAAAGGCTTTCAAATCCCACAGCTCAGTGGAGAGGAAGAGGGATGCAGCGCTGGTGAAGAGCAACTACTAGAAAAGAGATAATGTGAAGCAATAAAACTGAAAGCTTTTTTTTTAAATAGTTTTATTACTAAATACAGAAATGAGGTTAAAATTTTAATATACTCTCAACTATGGGTAGGAAAACGGACCAAAAGGGCTGTATAAGAGGAAATGGAAAACATGAACAAAGGAATTTAAGGAAGCATAGCTGGTAAATGAACCTTGAAGAATTAGTGAAAAATTAAGTGAGAATGAAGCAATTAAAAGCACAGGAAATGTAAAAGCAAAGTGCAATGCCTAAAAGAGCTGCGAGGTGGACATGAGCAAACCGACACGGGAAATGAGAATATGATGCAGCAGAGGAAGCGAGTTAAATTGTAGAGAACTTGACGATTCAAAAAAAATAGAGAAGAGAAATAGTTTTGTTGGGAAGTTGTTTGAGGTGGCCAACGAAAAGTGTAGCGCACACACAAACAAAAACAGTGACCGAGTCGAATGCTTATTTTGGCAATTTTTATTCAAAATTATATGGCAGCTACAGAAAAATGTGTTCGTTAAAGATTAAAGATTAACGATTAAAGATTAAAGATTAAATATTAAAGATCAAAGATTAAAGATTAGAGTTTAAAGATTAAATAATAAATATTAAAGATTAAAGATTAAAGATTAGAGATTAAAGATTAAAGATTAAAGGTTAAAGATTAAAGATTAAAGATTAAAGATTAAAGATTAAAGATTAAAGATTAAAGATTAAAGATTAAAGATTAAAGATTAAAGATTAAAGATTAAAAATTATTGATTAAAGATTAAAATTAAACATTAAAGATTAAAAATTAAAAATTAAATATACTATACCATTTTGCTCAAACACACAATCGTTACGAACCCAGCATAAACAAAAATTAAGACACTGTCACCAGCATGGCGCACACTACAATGGGTGGGGGATTCAACAGTCAAATGCATCATACCATACCAATACCCTTGAGCTTTACATCCTTATAACACGGTTGCTCTGCTCGTCCACTAGTGGCTTAATGAAGACAACTAAAAGTAATTTTCATGTTGAAACCCCTAAAAATATGCAAAACTTTTGTTAAGTTTCGAGTTGATTTAATTTTATGAACTTTGAGATTTGCATAAGACACAATGATGAATAACAACTAACCAAAGGATGAGCTAAAATGTTGAAGTAAGAACAAGGAGAAGAAGCGAGAAGAGAGCATAAATGAAAGTGGGCGTGTAAGTGTATAAAGGAATCTCAAAAGGAATACGACTGTGCATGTGACGGCACTAAGATTTAGTAGGAAGAAAACATGTAAAACTTAGAAAAGACATTTTCAGCTACCAGCAAGTGCTCTCAAATAAGTGTAATATCATGCAGATTTACGTATTTATTTGCTTAATTTTGGTGAGACGTTGTTGTTGTGTGCTGTTTGCTCTTTACGGATTTCAATTTGGTATAAAACAAGTGTCAGATTGTCTGTTGCATGTAAACCTAGAGTTTAGAATATCAGAGTGTTAAATGCACTTGAGTGAAGTATTGAAGTTGTATACCCAGTTGTGGAAATATAAATTTTTTATAAAATTTCCAGAAGATAAAAATTTGTGTTCTAAAATCTCAAACTGAAAATAAAATATTTTTAAGTATATATATAGCTTATATTGGCAACTGGGTATATACATATTATGAACTTCATATTTTCAGTTAAACTTTAAATAAGTATTTAGAGATTCGGCTTTTAGAGCAGACGAGTTACTGTGGTTCCGTTGCCAACGGCAGTTGAAGTTGAAGCATGACAGCTGTAGTACAAGAAAAAAACTAAAAACAACAACAACAAACAACTTTAAAACAACACTATAAACAAAAGGTGAATTTCGAAAATTAAAAGACAAACAACAATGTAAAGGCAAAACAAACCACGAACTACAAGAGAGTGCAAATCAGCAGAAGTCTAAACAATGCCGAAAACATAATCTCACACATACAAGCATCACAACCCCAACAAACATAAAAACAATCAAATCTGTCTAGCTTTTACAAAAGTTACAACCAAATATATTTATGCTACAAACAAAAACTACAATAAAAATCACACAGAAACAAATATGACAATGAAATAAAAATGTAATCCCAAAGCGGATGAACTTCTGACATCACGCCAAAACAATGCAGCATTTTAGGCGCTCACACTGAAACCAACATACATCATCAGCATGTATGCAAACAAAAACAAAACTAATAAAAGTAATAAACCCAAAAGCAAACATCTGTTTGTGATGTAATCTCATCTTCGGCTTGTCTCGTCTTGATTGCGGCGCGCTGAGTCACACAAAAGTCGTAAACGCTGAACGACTTTAAAGTTAGCTGACAGACCGCAATTGGCTGCTATCTTTCCCTTTTTACTCACTGGCCCACTTAACGTGTTTCTGTTTTATCTACCAATGCTTGTCAGGCAACACAATCTCTTATCAGAAGTAAAGTTTTTAAATAAAATTTTATTTTGTTATCAAGAGGAATGGGCACGAAGAATTAGTCACTATGGGCATGTAAAGCTCGGCGTAAAGGGACGCTGTTATGTACGAAATAGTACTTACATGCAAATTTTAAATGAGCTCATATGGGAAAAGAAAGGGAAAGTAAAATAAGATAACGAAATATGAAACAAAGTAAAATAAATAAAAAAAAAATAAAATAAAATGAAATAAAATAAAATAAAAATAAAATAAAATAAAAAAATAAAATAAAAAAAATAAAAAATAAAATAAAATAAAATAAAATAAAAAAATAAAATACAATAAATTGAAATAAAAAAATTAAATGGATAATATTATTTTAAAAATTGTGAGCTTAAAATTATGCAATATAATTGATTTATAAGTTGAGCCTAAAAGTATGCAACATAAGTTATTTACGTACTCATAATTTATATGTACATATATGCTGAAATTTATGTATTTCAAATTGCTTACATATGATAAACATTTTTGTTCGTAATTCTATCGAGCTAAAAATATTACCAGCGCATTTTTAAACAACTTCGTAAAACAAATCAGTGGCGTAGCATATTTTTTGGCTTATAACTTTTTAAAACCTGTAACTGTCCACAAATCGTGAGCTTAAATGAAATTAAATAATTTTATTTTATTTGTATTATTTAGAAAAAAGTTTATAACGACAATTTAATTTATGTGGTAAAACCATACCATAACTTTTTTTCCTGTTCAACACGCTACACATACGGGCGGTTCTATGAAACTAAACGTACAAGCATACTTATAAGTGTATATAAAAATAGATCTAAAATATAGAAAAATTCCACATGAAATTGTTGAAAATGTTGCAAAACTCTAATGCGAGCTTTTGAAAGTTAGACCGCAGCTGTTCAATTGCAAATACATAAAACATTTTTCTGCCCATCAGCGAAGGATTAATAGCGTTTTAATAGGCGACCACATACGTTACATACATTTAGGCGTATGTTAGAGATGTAGCGTAATAATTCAATATGTGGTTGTGATTAATAAAAAAAAAAACAATTTTCGCGGTTTTTTAAGAGCGTGTTTATATAATTTGTTAGCATATTATTTACCTTTAATAATTTGCGGTCGATTAGATAATAAAATTTGTAGTAAATTTGGTTTGCAACATATGTAACAATAATTGCAAAATTTGCAAATCGAAAATCAAAAATTAAAAAAAAAAATAATAATGGCAAATTAACGAAATACAAAAGTTTGTGGTTGCTTGACCACATTGTATGCCGAGCTTAGCTTGGTGAATTCTGCGCGCGCTAGAGTGATATTCTGTCTGTTGCGCCTAATATTATGCAACAAAATGTAATAGCCGTATATGCCCAGCAGCGCTACAGCAATGCAACTATGCGGCTATTGACATTTTTGCTGCTCTCATATCCGCTTCCTGCGTTGGTTCCGTCGCCGTTTTTCCTTTTCCGCCACAACTTCCGCTAAAAGCGCGAATTCAATAAAGTGCAATATGTGTTTTTAAATACAATGTGTATTTCGAAAGCGCTAAAGCTTTTGTAAATATGCATGATTTAATTAGAAAATGGCATAAAGAAATTTAAAAATGTTATTGTATTGTAATTTATGAACAAAACACTGCGCCTAAAAATATGTACTTTTGAAAATAGTACAATGCAGAGGAACTAGTACTTTTTTGTTCCAAATATTTTATCAATGAATTTTAGTTTGGCAAAGAGCAATTATTCTGCTTAGTTTTATATTAAATAAATACAACAATGCTCGCTAACAACACATAAAGAGTGAAACCGCAGCTAAATAAAATATTCTTAATTGTTGCATACCCCCAGGCGCCAAATTTATTATTTCATTCAAATTGGCCTCAAGATATGTGCGTACTATGATTTTGTCATTTTGTCATTGTTTTTGCTGAACTGAAAATAATTCAATATCTCTAAATAAATCAACACAACAAAAGCATTTTCTTTTTTCAATTTCAAGGCCGCTTTTTTTTGCTTTGTGTCATACAACTATTGCAATTTATTTTAAACACACTCTTTCCAATTAAGCATGACCTAGTTTTGTCCAAAGCAGAAAAGTTTAAAAACAAAATATAAAATTTTATTGTGTTTTAATTGTAATTGTTATAAACGCAACACACATAATCTGCTTTTAGGCGTTAATTAAATAGAACGAATAAAATAAAATAAAAAAAAAATAAAATAAAATAAAATAAAATAAAATAAAATAAAATAAAATAAAATAAAATAAAATAAAATAAAATAAAATAAAATAAAATAAAATAAAATAAAACAAGATACTATAACCATATTAGGAAGTCGCAAAATTAAAAAAAAAAATTCCATCCCCGAATTGTAAGCTACATTTAACATAAATTCATTTACAATTAAGCACGAATGTTTAACCACATGTTAATATTATTCACCAAAATAACAATAACAAAAAAAAATTTTTTTCGAAAATTTACAAAATTAAATTACAGCGAACAAAACAAATATAAAACAATTAAACAAAAAAGTTGAAAAATATCAAAAGTACTTGTGTAATAGGAGCGTATTTTAATTTTCATACAAAGCCAAATTTTTCGATTGTCCAAATGGCGGTTGAAAATTCACATGAACGTATATACATACATGGAAAAACAAATATATGCTAATAAAAAAGCTTAAATGTCAGTTTGGTGCTTATGCAACCGAAACCTTTGGCTATTTTATGCACCTGCTGCTTTTGTTGGTCCATTTTAACTTTTCTACTAACCATAAATATATGGCAGAGCTACCGCATAACTCTCCACTAAATAAAAAGTGAGGTTAGAAAATAGCTATGAACCTTTTTTAAAGTATTTTTCGCTTTCTTTGAGTGTGCAATGTTTATTTTCTTATAATAATAATTTGCTCTCAATTAGTTAGGCTATTATTATTTTGAGAATTGAGAAAATGTTTAAATTATTTTGGTGCACTGCTCATATTTATTTATGTAGTGCAAAACTTATTTATTTGTATTAAATACTTGTGGCTTTGAAATTTATTGTTGTCATTGTATATTAAATGCATTTTGTTGTTTGTTTATTTTTTGTGGTTCAAAAAATGCAAAACAATTAAGTGTTGACCACAAAACATTTTCATGTGAATATGGTATGTACTTATAAGTGAAAGTGAGACAATTTTTAATTTTTTTTTTTCGTCTTTTGGGAAAGTCCCTTTTTCGAATTCTGACCTGAAAATTATACAAAAGATTGAAATAAAAAATTTATGAAAAACAAAATTTAAATTTAAAAATTAAAAAAATCATATACAAATTTTTTATATAATTGAACAGAAAAAATAAAAAATTTGGAAAAAAATTTTAATTAAAAACCTAAAAATAAAAAAAAATCATATACATACAAAATTTTTTTATATGCTAAATGAACAGAAAAAATCATTTTTTTAATTTTCAAGTTATTAAAAATATAAATTTTTTTTTCATGGTATTAAAGAGCTCAAAGCCAATAATAATAATTTTTTTTATATTAAAAAGTTGATATGCGCACTATCATTGTTTACAATCAATTTTTAACAAAAAATTCAGATTTTGAAAAAAAAGTTCTAAATTTAAAAAAAAAATTACAGATTGCTTTTTTATTCACATGTTGCTAAGTGCTAACGAATAAAAATACTATATTTAAAATGACATTTTTTCGATATTAAAAAGGATAATTTTACTGAATGCAAAATATTAAAACCAAAAAATAGATCCCATTTTGAATATGAGCGACTGTAATAATTATATAATTATTTCAACTACGCTTACGAATTCCAACACAATCACCATTCAGATGCACATTTGAATAATATTATAACTGTCCACGATTATAATCATGGCAAACACGCACAAAATTTTGCAGCTGAGAGAGTACTTAGACAATTGAGTGTGAGGACAGGTGTCTTATAATATACAATCGTGTTTAACGTGCCAAAAGAGCTTTAGTGCTCCACTGTATCGTTGTCATATTCATTCAATGGTACACGCAGCGCATTCGAACTGTTCGCTAAAGTGAGAGGGTTGGACTATGTAATATTTTAGTTTTTTCTATATGCTACTAATTCTCTGATTTAAAAATCATTCAAAACTTTCAATAAGACATCAAAGAATTTTTTGGTGAGAATTTCATTCAATTCCAGGCAGCCGTTTTTGAATGATGCGCGAACAAACGTACAGACAGACAAACACATATTTTAATAACTGTTGTTTTGGCTGCTGCTGCTCGAGTTCATAACTCATTTTTGTATATTTCTTTGATGTCTAATTCTGTTGCAATTTTTTTTAAGATTAAAAATTCGCAAGTAAAATACGTTATGATTTTTAGGTTAAATTTGATTTAAACAACAACAACCACAAGATCTGAGTAATATTTTTAAGTTTTGTTCACACAGCACAACCACGTTCAAGATCTACTTTTGAAAAGCGATGCCCTCACTACACTTTGAGTTGATTAGAAATGTATTTTTTTCACCCATTTGAAACACATTTCTCTTAACATAACCTATAAATATATTTAATATAACACACATAACCTCAAACTGCGTAAGTAAAAATATTTTTAGCGCGAAACAACAGAGGAAATTGAAAAATGTTTCAATACTTGCAGAAGATTGAGTGAAAGTGGAAGCTGAAGTCAAGACAGCATGCAACAACAACAACAACGAACGCTGTCAAATAACTAAAAGTGCAATATATTTTATTTAATTTTATTTTAAACTTTTTTTTCTATTGTCGAACTTTTACTTGCATGTCGAGGCAGAAAAATGAAGTTACAAGTCGATGGGAACAGCTGGTGCAAGTACCAAGAAAACTGAAAAAATAGCGCAAAGCGAGGGAAAGACAAGCATTGACATGGGTCAATATACATATATTGAGTGTAGATAATGTGAAGGAACATGAAGTAGGTCTTAAGAAACGCCAGAAGGGGGGTAGTGGTAAGGTGAAGTGAAGTGAAAATGCAGCTGGCTATCATTGACTATTTACTGACATCACGCAGCAAAGACATATTTGAAGAAGTGATAATGCACTGGCTATAAGTAGTTACATGACAGGTCAATATGTAATCACAAGGCATATAAAACATACATACATAATATGTATTAGACTGTACCAAAAAAAAAAATTTCAGAAACTATTTTCATATTATTTTTGTTCACTTTTGTAAAAACCCAAATTACAAAAAATATATACAATAAATTGGTGTTCGCCATAACCTCAAAAAATGTAAACATAGGACCGATTTTTTTTTTTTTTGCTATTCATTCTCTTTAAGAAAATGTATTTGCCTTTTTAATATTATGATTTTTGCGTTTTTACAAAATTTCTTTAGTGAAAAGTAGATATTAGAGAACCATATCAATTTTCAGAGCTGAATTACTCTGGAATTGCTCATGGGACGAAAATTTTCCTGTAGATACCTTATGTGGGGAATGAAATTTCCTACAAAACTGTGCGAAGCCAAATTTTTAAATCCGTATTAAAACTAGCAAGTATAGTTTTTTTTTTTGTAACAAGCGAGTTGTGTTTGAATAAAATAGCAAAAGACATTTTTTTTTTCTAAAATTTTACATTTTCCTTGAAAATCACATGTGAATTTTTAATGCATATAATTTTTCTGCTTACTTATTTTTGTATTTTCATTTCAAAAAATTTTTTAAACAAGCAAAAAAATTTTTTTTTAGGAAACGACATGAAAAAAAGCTGTCGATATCAAGACCGAAAACCCTTACAATATTTTCTTATAAGTTTTCAAATAATTTTTTTTCTGGTACAGTCTAATATACTAACACCTACATATATAATCAATCGTATAGCAGTTGTTGGTGTAAAAACTTGCAAGTTGTAATTTTGTTGTTAGCATGCATTAGTCGAGGTTTTGCGTATGAGCTGGGGAGTGTATGAGCGCACAGTAATGAGCAATAAAATAGTAGTACGAAGGTTGAATATTTTTTTTACATCATTTTCTCTCTCCAAGCTATGCTACCTCAAAGTGTTGAGTAATTATTTTCGAAAATAGAATAAATTTTTTTCATATTTTAACAAATACGAATTGAACTCTGAGGCTGAAAAAACATTTTAACAATCCACCCCAATGCGGTTTCAGTGTCAGTAAATGCCTTTCAACCCTCCCTAATGCAGTCCTATCTCTTTAAAAGTTTGTATGAACAAGTCAACACTTTATGTTGCTACACTATTGCTCAACACTGTACATATCGTAGTTAGCTCATGCCGCTTTGCGTGTACTGTAAAAATGCACTTAACCATCGGCACAAATTGATTGATGCGTTGACGCTATGCGCCACTTAAATGCACATTCAAGCGTGAAACACGAACAACAAAAAGCGAGAATAATGAAAAAAGGAACATGAAAGCTAAAAGTTTTACAAGTCCGTCAACAAAAGCATCACAAATTAAACTAGCAAAAGTTAAAAAATGAAAAACAGTTAGTAGTCAACTTCAGCACAACACACGCAACCATCCTTTTTCTCCAAAAAGCCAGTCAGTCAGTCAAGTGAGTGACACCCATTACGGTCACATTTGTTGGTGCTTAGATAGCGCCATGCGATGTTGCGACGCGACGGCAGCTTTTCATGTCAAATGCGCCCATTGTAGCTAACATGCACGTCGTGTGGAGTGTACGGCAAAGCCTGTCGTGGCTGCTAGGCTATTTGCCCCATGGTCGGTAGTCGATGCATGTCCATGGAAGTATGAAAAACGATGGAAATGTGCATGTGTGCGTGTGTGTGTGGGGTGCATAACCAATATGTTTCTGTTAAGCGAAATTGGCGACAAAAAGTGGTGAGTGCGGCCTGGAAATTACTACGCTTACATGAACATTCTTGGTTTCTTTTTATTTCTCGGAATCAACACTTACTTATTTTTTGAAAGCTCAACATATGCGAAATTGTGACGGTATTTTTTTGTTTTTTGTTTTCTTCTTTTTTGTTATATTGGATGTACCAAATGAAGATGTGAAAAGTGCCCATTTCAACAGTTTTTATCAAAATTTAATGTAAAGTTCTCTTTCCAGAGAATTGCTACGAGCACCCGGATTCCACGTGTCTTCATATTACGATCAAATGAAAATGTAGTAAAATTCCATGGAAAATGTAATATAATAATACAATATAGTACAATTCCTTTGAGTAATTTTAAACTTCAAATACCTTTCACCGCACAAAGGAAAGTAGGGAACAAAAGAGGCTGAATAAATGCTACAGTACCTTAATAAGCGTTGCACACTTTTAGGCGAAGAAAATGTGAACATTATATCTCACTTAAGCTGAAAATTGATGTCGTTTAAGGTGCGCCTAAATTCAAGCAGCAAAAATGAGGGCTGGCAGTATAACAGTATGAGAGAACCTTAGATAGGACACAGGTTTGTAATTATTAAAATGAGTGAGAGAGGCCTAAATAACTGTTGCATACTTTAAGGTGCAGCTGTTACAGCACAGCGTTGTTGGTACTAACATGTTTTTATGACAAAATTAAAGGCATGTTCAATTATAATTATCTCCGGCAATCTAGAACCATACAATTCGAAGACGAGCTTTAGCACCTAAAATTAGGCAACAAGAGCAAGTGATTTCATATGACACTATGAAAGAAACCTAAATAAAATTTGCATACATTTAGGCGCTGCTAATGTTTTCCAATATTTTAGCGAAGTATTAAAATCTCTGTCCAAAGAGGTGTCTTCTAAGTTGTGTAATAAAGGCCAAATTCATTTTTTCCTCAATAATTTTTAGCAGAGGTAAATACCCGAGACATTTTCTAGCTTCCAGTTCACGATTTTCTTAACACAAAATAAAATTGAATTTTACGAATAATTTAAGCTGTCTTAATTGAAAAATGCTGAGTTATTCTATTACATATTACAAAAACAAAAAAAAACAGAAAACAGATTTTGGCTGCTTTGTTCAAGCTCAATTTCGGCTTAGCTCTACTTTAGCTGTTATTACTTACAGACTCACAGATTTACGCTTTTCAATTTACAAAAATGTAACGCTAAAAATAAACGCCTTTAAGTATGCAACATAAAAATTTATAAATAAAACAGAGAAGTAATTTTAACGGACAGCAGCCACTTGAGGTTTATGTCGTGATCAGACAGACCGAAACAAATAAGCGCACAGAAAATATACTTAAATACATATAAAATTTTAAAGAGTATAGCTTACATTTTACAGTTATATAATTGGAGGTTTGAGCGTAGCACACAGAGCGTTCACGCAGACAGAGCACTGGTGGCTATCCACAGGTTGAAAAGAGGCAAAGAACTGAGGGATAACAAAGACAGCAAACCCAGCGCCATAGTTAAACGTCAGCTGGTAAAAGTGGCAACAACAACAACAAAAACAAATACAACTTTTGCCATGCACAACAATAAAATATGAAATTCAGCATACGCCGTAAGTAAACATGCAAAATGTGTGTGTGTGTGTGTGTGTGTGTGTAAGGGTGTGGATATAAGTGAAAGCGATCCCCTGGCCGTTGTGGGAGCACAAAATTCTTGTTTATTTTGGTGGAAAAGTTTACGAATTGCTTTATGCTGCTGCTTCTTCTTCTTCTTGAAAAAAATATGATAAATGATGCTTTAGCGAGCGCATTTTCAGCTTCATTTGTTGCTATTAAATGATAAACAAGCAAAGGTCATTAGATGAACAAGCAGTGTTGGTAGTAGAGTAACGAGAGAGCAGAGATTGAGCTTGTATTGTGAAGAGGAAGAATTTGTTATGCACTTAATCATATGCTAAAGTGAACGGTGAACAATCGAATTTTTTGGTTTTTTTTTTCCTTTTTGTTGTTATAAAATATGGATTTTATTAATGGGCGAGACGTTGTGTCGGATAAAATTTGTGTGGCGGGCAAAATAGGGCAGAAATAATGACAAAGCTTTGAACACAAAATGAACAAAAAATAATTCATTATAGTCATGTGTATGTGTGTGTGTGTGTGTGTGTAGCATGTAAACAGCTTGTGGTTGCTGTGTGCTGGAAATTGTTTGTCGAGGGAGTTGAGTGTTAGCAAGAGCGAGTTTTACATAAATCTCTTGTGATGCTTTGTCACTTGCCGTCTGCCATTTCCTCTCGCCTTACACTTCTTTTGCCATATTAGCGGTCGATTAGTGTCAAAGCTGCTAGACATGCTTGAAGCTAATTGATAACAAGAAAAAATGGAAATGAGAAGAGACTTTGGATGCTGGTATGAAATTTTATATTTAAGCGATTCTTTTTTCGTTGTTGTTCTAATTTAAAAAATAAATTAAATTGACTTATTAAATTTGGAAATTGATGGTTTTGAAAATGATAAAATTGGTTCTTTTCTGCGTTTAATTTAATAAAAATACACATAAAATATTTTCTTTTTTTGAACCTTTTTTTTTTAAATAAAACTTTTCAACAATTCAAGTTTCAAATTTTATTCCTGGTGTTTACCATTTTTCGAAAAATTTCTTAAAAAATATCTGAATTTGTTTATAATTTTTTGTTTGACACCAGGGCTCCTAATCTCGTAATTTTAAAATTCAAAATTCGAGTTCCCAAAATCCATATATATTTCCATTTATTGAAAAATGACAATAAAAATATTATTACGTGATAAATTGTCTATTTTCCTGTGTGTACTTAAGTACTTACTACGTACGTGCATATGAAATCCAAAAACATATATCATACGAGTATAAATGAAATAGACCATGAAATTCGTGCACGCTTCTGCATCATCAATTTTAGGAATTTTCATTTTTTTTCAATGAAAATATTACACACTTTTGTAAATTAACTGCTTGGCAGTTAAATATTTAGTAGGAAAAAGTAACATGGAAAAAAATGTTTGTTCAGGGAAGCAATTTGGGCTGTTAATTTGATTCAAATGTGAAATAGGTGCGGTTGGGATGGGTTTCGTGATGCACCCAAACACAAATAATTAGTTTTAGGTAAGGAGAAAAAAAATTAATTTTGTTAAATTTAATATAATTTTGAAAAACAAAATTAATATAATTTTGAAAAGAAAATTTTATCAAATTTTGACAAAAAAATGTGATAAAATTTTGAAAAAAAAAATTAATACAAGTTAAAAAAAATTGTAGTAGATATAACTTTTTAAAAAAAATATAAAAATTTTATCGAATGGTGAAAAAAAAAATTTAATACGATTTTGAAAAAAAAAAATTTAATATATAATAAAAAAAAATTGGAAAGGAAATTTAAAATAATTTTGAAAAACAATTTTATATAATTTTAAAAAAAATTGTATACTATAATTTTGCAAAAAAAAAAATAAAAATATTTTAGCTAATTGTGAAAAAAAGTTTTAATATGATTTTGAAAAAAAAAATTAATATAGGTTTGCAAAAAAAAACTTTTGGAAAAGAAATGTAATAATTTTGAAAAAAATAAATTTTGATATAATTTTGAAAACAGAATTTTAATATTATATTAAAACAAAAATTTAATATAATCAAAAAAATAAAATTTTAATAAAAATTAATATAAAAAATTTTGAAAAAAAATGTTATCAAATTTTTATAAAATATAATATTGAAAAAAAAAATGGTTATATAACTTTCGAAAAAAAAATTTATATACATACATATGCAAATTTCAGAAAAAAAAACATTTTAATATAATTTTGGGGAAAAAAACATTGTTTTGGTTCAGTCTAACATACTTAAGTATGTACAATTCTAGATAAAATTTGTTAGCTTTTTATTACAATGTAGGCAATTTGATACTTTCTAGACTTTTTCATTCCATTGCACTGTGCATGCAATCATATTCTTTTCATACATATGTCAGTCTTCATAATTCCAAAATTCTTTGTTATTATTTTACTCTTTTCTTGAAAAAAGGAAAAAACAACAAAAAGTTAAAAATGAAATTGAGTTTGCATAACTGGCTGTGAATGCAGAATCAAGTCAAACTGAACAAAATAGGGCATTCAATATGCACCCTGCAGGAAAAATAAAAACTAGTAAGGAAGTCTAAGTTCGGGTGTAACCGAACATTAAATACCTAGTAGTGATCTGTTTTGGTATCCTAATTTACTCAGGCCTATTTTAATAACTGAAAATTTGTTATAAAGGCAACTGATTGTTTTCGATAAAAACACTTCTGTTGTGAGTGGTAAATTAAATTATTACTAAATAACAAAATATAAATACCTTTCCTCATGTTCATGAAAGGTATGAAAATAAAAAAAATTAATAAAAAAAAGGCAGTAGAGTGTTAACTACTTGCCCGTAAATCTTGCTTGTTTGTTAATCGATTTGCGTAATTTTTGGCAGGAGTATACTACATACTATTGGGAAGTATCTCACAAAATTTCATTGAAATACATTCTTCAAATTCCAAGCAATCGCTTTTGAAAATAGCAGAGCTTTTATGCTAAAAAATGGGCGGCGCCACGCCTACTTCACCAAAATCCACAAAATTTGTATACAGTTTAGTTTTGGTTAAAAAGCTTATTATGTGTGTAAAATCTTATTTAAATAACTTATACAATTATGGAAATATCGCGATTTTAATTTTACGAAGAAATTTTTTAGAACTGTGTTCAAAAAGTGGGCGTGTCCGTTCACCGATTTTGTTTATTTTTACACCAAAGAGTTAGCTTTATATGTTGAACACTTTCTCTAAATATCGTTCCAATAAGTCAATTTTTACCGGAGTTATGGCATGTAAAGTTTTGTGGAATAATCCCCCATAAAGGGGCGGGGCCACGCCCATTTTCCAAAAATTTTGTGCTTTCGACTTTCTTTGCCCACGAACACTTCAGAGGTGAAATAGAAATGATATACAGCTAGTTTAAGCAAAGTTATAGCATATTCAATATATCTATGATCCTTTTCCAAATCTTTCGTATAAAATTGGGCGTGGACCTAACCCGATTTCAATAATTTTTTTTCGAAATATTGCTTGTATTAATATAAATATGTGTGCTGAATTTTGTTTCGCTATCTTGAGCGGTTTTTGATTTATGATTAATAATATTTCCAAACTTGACTATATCAAAAGTGGGCGGTACCACGCCCCTTTTTAAAAATTTTTTCAAAAATGTATTTGTTGCCTTAACGCTAAAGTGCATACCAAATATTATCCTTATAGGTGTATTATGTACTGAATAATCACTCTTTTTGTATTTTCGAAAATATTATATATATAGAAAGAGGGCGTGGCTTTTAACCGATTTTGCCTATTTTCAATAGCGCTCGGAGATAAGTGAAAAGGAACCTACATACCAAATTTCATTGAGATATCTCAAGATTTACTCAAGTTATCGTGTTCACAGACGGACGGACGGACGGACGGACGGACGGACGGACGGACGGACGGACGGACGGACGGACATGGCTCAATCAATTTCTCTTTTCCTCCTGAACATTTTGATATATATAAGTCAATATCTATCTCGATTCGTTTATGCCGTTACATACTACCGTTAGGCCAATGAAGTTAATATACCTTGTGTGCGAAGCACTACTAGGTATAAAAATAGGCCAAAAAAGTACTCATTTTCAAAGTACAGGTTTTTTGCTAGTTCGGAACTAGTCCGAAAAAGAGCCAATTTAAAAAAAGAACAAAAATTCAAATTTTCTTGCAAATAATACATTATTTTTTTTTTTTTGAACTGGTCTGGGACTAGTTTACTTTTACCAAAAATGAGACAATATAAATCTAGCTGCACATCATGATGTAAAAAATACCAGTGGCTTAGATATGTATATAAAAAAACAATTGGCTGACTAGTCCACTGCTGACTCATATTAGTTCGCCGTTAGTTTACAACTACATAGTTCCTTTAACTGCAAGCTTCATTTCATTTATGCATACCAACATTGTAACAATTTTGCTCTCTCAAATCATAAGCAAGGATTTCGTATGAAGAGCAATTAGCAAATTTTGGTTTTCGTACTTTTTCATTTGCATTTTTCATTTTAGTTACTTCATTCGAACATATTTTGATTTTGTCCTGTCATGCTGTTGTTGTATTATTACTAGTTAGAGCTTTTAATTAAAATGCTGTTTTTCAATTTTTGTCTTTTTCTTCATATTTTTCATACGAACATCTTTTATTGATCTGCTGTGACATGCGTGATGTGAAGGTATTGCAATTTTCTTCTGCCTACTTACCTACACTCTATTTGATAGGAAGGAACTAACATTTTTCGAAAAATTAATTTTCTTAAAAATAATTTCCATTTGCTTTGCTAGAATAACTCAGAAGTATGTGATAAAAAATTTACATATTAGCAGTTATGGCAGCAGGGAAATATTTTTGAAGTTTTTAAAATTAATTTAAAAAAAATTAAGCGAGCAGAAAAATATTTAAGCGCTCATAATTTATTTTGCTAGATCTCAAGCGACTTTTTCACTTTTGGTTTTTAAAGCAATTTTCAAATTTAAAATAAAAATTTATTTTGCATATTTTATTCACAACTCGCTTAGTGCTTGCGAAAAAAAATCAACTTTTCTTAGCTTTTTTTTTTAAACTAATTTTTAATCAGCTAACAATTTTTCACCACAGCATTTTTTTTACTACAGTTGGTATTGTTTGTTCAATTTTTTTTCTGTTTGAATTTTTCCAAAAATTTTTGTTTTTAATATTTAAATGCTAATTCGACTTAAGCTGTTATACTAATATTTTAAATTGAATTATGACGCAGCATGTGTAAAATAATAATGAGCTATCTTAATTGAAAATATATTGATTTCATTTTTTTTTTAATCTCTGAAGCTGGAAAGAAATTCCTTAAACACACTCACTAAATTTAAAGCCAAAATATCTTAATTCTACAGCAGCAAAAAATGAAAACTTCCACCTTGATTTTAATTCAATAAATTCATTTCTGTCAGAGCTACGCATGAACTTATCACAAAGAAAAATGCTTTGACTATTATTCTCGTATCCTTAACTTTCATTTGTAGTTTGCCAAAATGTCAGTGCGTATGTATTGTGCGCATGTGTATTTGTTTTCGAACCAAACTCAATGTCGAACATTAGACACAAACAGACACACACCAAATAAGCAAACTTTTTATAAATTCATACTTCAGCAAGTTATGCCAACTTTTACTATATTTTCTTGTTTTTGTTGTAGTTGTTGTTCTTCTTGTTAAAATTACATAATGACTAGATGTTAGTTTCGACTTACATATACAATGAAAACATTAATGCAATGCCGTAAGCCAAATGAAAACTATCATATCAACAAGAAAATGTGTCAAAGCGAATAAACAGCACGCAGAACACACATACATATACACATACATACACCTAAAGGCAACCAAAGAAAGTTTTTTGTATGTGCAAATGTACCTTGCAGTGAAGTACTTAACTAGTTCAAAGAGTACTAGTTTGCAACTAGAATGTTGGGACTAATTTCGAACTACCCTGAAAAACCCAAATGGGGAATATTTTCCCCCATAATGTAAGCCGTTTAAATAATCGAATTTTACTTAATTCGATTATTTTTTAATCATAGATTTTTTTATCGATTTTTACTAAAAGCGATTATTTTTCAAGTATCGATTATTTTTTAACTATAGATTTTTCATAGATTTTTTTTTTGATTAACAATCATATTCATGAATAGATTTCGAATTTTACTTAAATCGATTATTTTTTAACTATAGATTTTTTATCAATTTTTTTTTTTCGATATTAACAATCATATTCATAAATCGATTTCGAACTTTACTTAAATCGATTATTTCTTAGCTATAGATTTTTAACAAATTTTACAAATATTGATTTTTTTAATAATTGCGTTTTTATCGAATTTTACTTAAATCGATTATTTTTTTATTATCGATTTTAACAGTCATATTTATGAACAAAAATCGATTATTTTTATAAATCGATTTACAACTAAAAAAAAGTCGATTAATTTATAATCGATTATTCCCACACGAGCTTGAAACCTTCCATCATCCATAAAAGTTATTTGATGACCAAAATGTATCACTGCCACCACTGTATTGAGGTCATAAAGAGAACCTCTCAATGGGCGGAGAACTATCGGAATACTCTTACTCCACTTACTCTCCACTTTATCTAGATTTAACATTTTTTTCAGTTCCGATCTAATTTTGCCATGCGGTCGGTCGACTAGGTGACACATGACAACCATTACAGCATTCAAGAGTGTGCGTAAGTATGTGTGAGAAACACAGCCACGCATATGAATTTTTTTTTTTAGAAATTTATACCTTGAAACCAGTACTTATACTTTATCTCATAGACGTGCTTTATGGAGCTATGTATGAATGTACATATGTATGTTTGTGCGGATATGGGTCACTCTGTATTGTGCTTGTTCTAGAGCATGTTTTATCACTCGCACATTACCGGCAACCTTGCGCCTTATACCTTGCACTTTGGAGATAAAGAAGCAAAAAAAAATACCACACAAATGCATGTAAATTGAATGAAATTATATGCTTATAGTATAAAAGTATATTTGCCTTTGCATATTAGACTGGACCAAAAAAACAAATTTTTTATAATTTCAGAACTGTACGTTAATTTTTCGAGGACCAAATTTTTATATTTTTTTAACTTTTTGGAGCATCGCACTGACGAATAGAAAGCGCTTAATATTAATTAATTTAAAAAAAAAAATAGTTTGGCCCAGTCTAATATAAAATCTATCAGCTGCGTATGTCTACTGGCATGCAGGGGCACATTTGAAAAGTTAAAAGTTTGAGGTCGTGCCAGAATGTATCTTATACTCGATGAATGCGGTGGTGCGACGATGCGACACGTACCGCAATAAAATTTGTATTTAAAAAATCTGTGCTATATTTCAAGACAGTCCATTGGCAATACATTTGTGAAGAAATTATTCTATTCCATGTCGCAGTTACTTCCTGAAGCGCGACCAAACATACTTACAAACAGACAGAAATTGAAAAAAAATATATATATTCCTTTGGCTTCTATTGCTCGAAATATTTTTCTCCGCTAAAAGTTTAAATTTATAAAATTAGCATCCAAGTCCACCAACAAAACGTCTTTCATTCCAAAACTGCTTGGGTCCCTGTTTGTATGGTTTTGTGAAACTCTTGCTGTAGCCGTCATCAAATAAAATTGCACAGTCCGAATAGAAAAATTTTGCATAGAATTGAAAACTTTCGCCATACGCCTGAGTGACCATCATCAACGACACCGACAACACAAACAATATCATAGACGGCAATTTTGGTTTTGTTAAAAGTACAAACAAAGTTATTTAATTTGAAGGCAGAGCAGCTAGTAGAAGGACAACGGATTATGCTGGGTGGTTTATGCGTTTTTGAGTATGCGAGAGTGTGCGTGAGCAACTTTGTATTTAGATTTGTGGTGATTTTGTTTTAATGCAAATAAGATGTTGTTTATGATAGAGTTTGTGAGACGGATAGAAAAAAAAAATATAAGTTTAAATGTCAAATCCTGAAATTTCGGGATTGCTTATAAAAGGTAATCTTTCACTTCTAATTTTATTAAATAAAAATATTATGATGTTGGTAACATTTTTAATTAGAGTTGGCAGCTTAACAAAATTTCTTAAACAATATACAGAATTTTTTTGCAAATTTCAGGGTTATGACTAGATATAACTTTGCAAGAATTTAATTATTTTTAAAAATTCCAAATAAGTAGCAACCTTTTAAAAGACATTGCCAGCATCAAAACCTGTTCATTTGATGAATTTAGAATTAAAATACGTCCCGGAATTTCGGGATTCAATGTCAACACTAAAATTGAATTTCTTAACCGCGCTAAGTGTTGCCTCTTATAACCACATGCCCTGCCACTACCACATATCATATAAACAAATGTGAAAAAAACTTCATTGTCCACCAATGTGATAGCTCAGCCAGGCTTTTTGTATGGAAAGAAATGTCATGCCATTTTTTTCTCTCCTTAAATGTCAAAAAAAGGTTGTGGTGGCTATGCGTACGAATGATGTCTTCCTTTTCATTGCAAAAAAAACTTCTAAAAACTTCAGAAAAACAAATTTTGTTTCACAAAAAATTTTATTGGCATAAAATTTGCTTTTTGGAAAATTTCAAGGATAATAATAAAATAATTTGTTAGAAAAATATTTATTATTAACTTGCCAAAAAAGTTTAAGCTCAGTCACTGAAGTTGCAAATTATTTCAATGCAAATAGTTCCGTTGGTTGAATAAATTATTGTTGTTGTTGTTTTTGTTATTGTTGTTATGAACAAATTTTCAAAATTCAACACATCAAATTGTCTCAAGACCAGTAATGGTAATTTTTAAAAATAAAAAATATGATAAATAAAAAATAAATTTAAAAAAATTTAACAGAAAATACAAAAAAATATTTAACAACAAATAAAAAAAAAATTTACAAAAAAAAATTTAACAAAACAAAAAAAAATAAAAAATTAAAAAAAAATTTACAAAAAATTAAAAAAAAAATTTAATAAAACATAAAAAAAAATTTAATAAAACATAAAAAAAAAAAATTTTATAAAAAATAAAAAAAAAATTTTGATATTACAAAAATTTAAAAAATGCAATAAACAAAAAAATCAAAACAAACAAGAAATTTGAAAGAACTCCATGCCATTGAAATGTTTTCAAAATTAAATTTTAAATATATTTCTTGTGTTAAAAAAATTCAAATTCGACTTCAAATATAAGATAATTTTCAATTCAATATATAGAATGGGCGTGGCATCGCTAAGTTGTTACATTTTTTATGCTGCATATCTTTGAAACTAGTCATGCTAGAAAGTTTAAATGTCGAGAGAAATTAAACAAAATTAGTCGCTAACATATCCCCAAAAATTGGGCGATAAAGGATAAGTGGGCGTGGCTCCTCCCATACAAATGTAAATTACTATTGAAGCATTTGCGTTGAACGAATAAAACTTGGTAAGGAGTTGTGTGAGACTAAGCGCTAACTACTGGCAAATGAGGGACGTGGGAAAATGTCTTACAATTTAAATGGTAGTAAGAAAGAGATAGCAACAAATTTTTATTAAAACCTAACAATTGAGTTGACTAGGCAGAGAACTAGTTAGAAAGAAGTAAACTCAGTTTTTATTTTATATAAGTTTTATTTATATTTCGGTATTCTTTTTACAATTTCTTGTTTTTGTTTTTGAAGTGTAGAACTAATATATACATATGTATATACACCTATGAGCAACTCTAATATTAATAACTATCACACGTAATAATTATAAATAAAATTAAAATCTTTCAAAAATTCTGCTTATTACATAAATACGTAAACAGCTGCTCATCAACGTTTGTTTGTAAATACGAATAGCCGACGTTCAAATTCAAAAGTTGCTCATAATAATCATTCAATGCGCCATAAACTGATGAACTTTCCATATCGAGCGGTGATGTCTCAAAATAGCCAATCCATTTTCTTTCATCTACTTGACTATGTTTGGGATATGCGCAATTCTGTTGACAAATTTGAATTTGTTGCTGGCTGTGCATTGGCGATTCGTTGTGATATTTGCGACTGCGATTATAATTCCTACGTCGTCGATTTGTTTTATTTTCCTTAGGTTGTTGCTGGTGCTGGAACTGGTTCGCAAAATTATACTTGTCTGACATATTTATAAAGTAGGGATTGTATTCATTCATAGTTTGTATGAGATCTGCTGAAGTATCTATAAATTCTTCATTGTTTTCTCGCATATATTGATGCATGAGTAGAGATAGTGCTCGTTCGTCTAAACCTTCGTAGTGATATGCTGCACTATTTTCTATCTCTAACAAAGTAATCTCACACCTGCCTTTACCGTCACTGCTAGTGAGTTGTTGTTGCTCTTCATAATCTGTCTGTTTCTTAGTATATTCTTTATTATATAGTTTCAAGAGCCTTTGATTATAATCATCTATATAAATATCCATTAGCAAACGCTTAAAATCAACATCATCATGTGTTAGATATGTGTGCCAAGAATCATTACGTTTTTTCTTCAAATTTTCAAGTTTATGTCCCGCTTTTTGATACTCTTTACATTTGTCTAACCATTCTTCGGCTAGTTCGGGCAGCATCGGCTTTAAAGGTTCTCCAATAAATTCGCAATGTTGTGTCAATTCCAAGGGTTCTAGTAATGGACTCTCTGACTTGCTTGTGTAGGAGACGTGATCTATTAAATGATTTTGTTGTTGTTGCTGGCTTTGTAATTCAGTACGCAGTAGCTCATGCAATGCATTTTGAAAATTTTCATTAACGCTCTCCATTTCCATTGTTGCCAAATTTGTGTTTTAAATCTCTTTGATTTGCTTTTGATTGATTTATTTGTTGCTCTTGCTCGGTAATGCTTTCGCTAGCTCGCTTCGTTCGCGAATGCTGTTCCGCATGAATTCTACACTCTTTTATAACAGAGCATAGCAAAGCGCATGCTCTACCTGCTCTAGATTGCGCTCTTTCGCTCGTTAGCATAAGTAGTACGCTTGTTTTGTTTTTTTTTTTATTTTGGGGTTTTGTATTTAATCGTTTTGTTTTGTTTTGAGTTAACGAGTTTGTTTTTCATTTTCAACTCAACAACATAAAGATAACAGATATTTCAAGGATACGGATTTCAATTTTAATAACTGTTAAATACAACAATAAAATTTCTACCGTAAACTTTGTTTTTTTTTTCGATTATAGTTTAGAGTTTATTGGCAGTACAAAAAAAGCAAAAAATATATTTTAGATATTTAACAAATCAAGAAAAAAAGATTTCCAAATATTTGTGCTTCTTTCAAACTCTTATTTTTTTGTTTTTCAAATGAAAAGTAACCCTGAAATTTGTGGCATCCTCAAACGTTTTAAAATGCATAAAAATCGGTAGTGCCATTTTGGCCAAGTTTGGTTACAATTACACGCCGATTCTGTGTTCTTGATACATTGTCAATCTTAATAAAATATCAAGAAAAATATATTTGAATCAAGTGTTCCTAGTTCTGCTTAAAAAAAATTAATGAATTTTATTCGTTTCGGCGTTCAATTCAAAAAACATGAAACAGACATTTTTCTCTTGATTTTTTATCAAGATTGACAATTTGTCAAGAACACAGAATGGGGGGGTTAATCTACACTAAATTCTGCTCAGGTAACGGTTAACAGATTCTCTACTTCACTCGGCTTTCACTTGGGTAAAACCACACATTATCTAGTTATGTGCAGGTAGGCCTAACCGCTGAAAGTTATATGATTGACTAACTACCTACGTTAACGAGCATAATTATTTACAAACAATAAAGTCTACCACAATTCAATTATTAAGAAAATTGTTTAAAGATTTTCACATAATAAATGGATTTCACAGAGAATGCTTGAGCAGGAACACTTTTGGGTACTTGATGTATTTCATTAGTCGTTTTTTATTCGTCATTCCCATATCAAATTAAAAAAAGGTATTTTGTTAAAACTCAAAAGATACCATACAATTCCTTGATATAATAGTATCATTTTATTTTGTTATTTTGTTTTATTTCATTTTATTTTATTTGATTTTATTTTATTTTATTTTATTGTTGGTTTTTGCGATCTTTCTTGTTTTTACATATTTGTAAGTTTTGCAAGCTTGAGATCAGAGAAACAATAATTCGTAATGAATTTTAATTGTCAGTTTTTTGGGAAAAATTGATAATTGGAGAAAAATTACATTGTTAAATCACAGCGATGGATAGGATTACATGTTTCAGAGTTTCCAAGCTCATCATCAGATCCCTTTTCGGACACTGGGATGCGAACCAAACAAACAAAAGGGAATTAATTGAAGTGGAGATAAGTGCATTGTGACGTCACAGGGCATTATAGCTTAGATGTTAGAATTTTCTAACAGCGGCTTTGGTGCAGACACTGGTTCGCATCCCAGTGTCCGAAAAGGGATCTGATGATGAGCTTGGAAACTCTGAAACATGTAATCCTATCCATCGCTGTGATTTAACAATGTAATTTTTCTCCAATTATCAATTTTTCCCAAAAAACTGACAATTAAAATTCATTACGAATTATTGTTTCTCTGATCTCAAGCTTATTTTATTTTATTTTACTTAATTTTATTTTATTTTATTCTATTTTATTTAATTAAAATTTATTTTTTTTATTTTTTTTTTTATTCTATTTTTTTTTTTTATTTTATTTTATTTTATTTTACTTAATTTTATTTTATTTTATTCTATTTTATTTAATTAAAATTTATTTTATTTTATTCTATTTTATTTAATTAAAATTTATTTTATTTTATTTTGTATTATTTTTTTTTTTTATTATTTTTTTATTTTGTATTATTTTTTTTCGTTTTATTTTTTTTATTTTATTTAATTTTTTAATTTAATTTAATTTAATTGTATTTTATTTTATTTTATTTTCGTTAACAAAACAAAGCAATTATGGATAAACAAAACAAGAGAGGCGAATGTTGGAATGTTGTTTGTTTTTTATTTTATTTTTTTTTTTATTCTATTTTATTTTATTTTATTTTATTTTATTTTATTTTATTTTACTTAATTTTATTTTATTTTACTTAATTTTATTTTATTTTATTCTATTTTATTTAATTAAAATTTATTTTATTTTATTTTGTATTATTTTGTATTATTTTTTTATATTTTTTTTTTTCGTTTTATTTTTTTTATTTTATTTCATTTTATTTAATTTTTTAATTTAATTTAATTGTATTTTATTTTATTTTATTTTCGTTAACAAAACAAAGCAATTATGGATAAACAAAACAAGAGAGGCGAATGTTGGAATGTTGTTTGTTTTTTATTTTATTTTTTTTTTATTCTATTTTATTTTATTTTATTTTATTTTATTTTATTTTATTTTATTTTATTTTATTTTATTTTACTTAATTTTATTTTATTTTACTTACAAAATAGACCGCAAAATCCAACAACAAAATTACTTTATTTTATTTTATTTTATTCTATTTTATTTAATAAAAATTTATTTTATTTTATTTTGTATTATTTTGTATTATTTTTTTATATTTTTTTTTTCGTTTTATTTTTTTTATTTTATTTCATTTTATTTAATTTTTTTATTTAATTTAATTTAATTTAATTGTATTTTATTTTATTTTATTTTCGTTAACAAAACAAAGCAATTATGGATAAACAAAACAAGAGAGGCGAATGTTGGCGAGCGAAACAGCTGAGTATGCAAAATATTGTGTTGTTGTTTTTCAACAGGTAAAGCATGCACAGTACCTCGCTCTCGTATATAAAAGAATGAAAGTTCAAGCGAAGCAGCACTAACAAACGAAGTGTGTTAACGGAAGTACATACGAGCAAGATCTCTAACGAAGTAAAGCAAAAAAACAAAAACAACTTGAGAAAATTAAAGCCAAAAATATTTGAAGTATGGATCTAAAGAGCATTAATGACAATCTTCAATTTGCACTAAACGATTGGATACGTTCTGAATACTATGCGCTATTCCAAATACAGCATCAGCAACAACAATCACAACAACAAATTCTGAATGATCAAAATTTCTATATAACCATGTCGGAGAATCCCTTGCTAGAACCCGTTGATTTGACACATCATTGTGAATGTATTGGAGAACCATTAACACCGATGCTACCCGAACTAACTGAAGAATGGTTAGACAAATGTAAAAACTATCAAACAACGGGGAACTCACTTGAAACATTAAAGCAAATACGACGCACCTCATGGCAAACATATCTCACACATGATGCTGATGATTTTAAACGTTTACTGATGAATATATATTTGGATGATTATAATCAAAGGCTCTTGGACTTGCATAATACAGAACAGGCTAAGAAACAGTTAGATAAAGAGAAACAACCTAAAACACTCTATTCCGGCGCGCATGATTATAGTATTGAACAATTAAAACAAAAACAACAAGACACCAGCAGTGTAGCTCAACAAAGTATACGTATTACTCACAATCCATTGATAGAATTTGATAATTTGCCATATCAATACTACAAAAATCTAGACTACGAGCCACGGACTACAGCGCTAAATCAAAATGTGAAAGAAAGTGACAAACTTAACCCCGAATCGGAAATATCATCACATTCCATAGAAAGCAAACCAATTTCGGGGGATATAGCAGACAAGTGCAATTTTCGTAATCAGTTCCAGCGACAACAAGAACCAAAGAAAAATAAACAAAATCAACGCCGTAAGAACCGTAACCGTAAGCGCAAATATCGCAGCCAAGTTCCAGTGAACAGTCAACAGCCAAATCAAGCATTGGAACTTGTTAATGGCCCTACGAGCTATGAATTTCTTGGTGCAACACAGCCTCCAGCATTGCCAACGTTTCCAAATCAGCGTCAAGTAGATTTGAGAGAATGGATGGATTATTTGGAGCGACCACCATTTTATGTGGAGAACGCGTCATTTTATGGTGCAATGAATGAGTATAATCAGCAAAATTTTAAATTTAATGGGGATTATCCTTATTTACGACATCAAATCGAAGGAATGATTTTGAATTGAAAGTTGATAAAATTTAAATTATTAAGTAAGCGAAATAAAGACACAAAAATGATAATGACGACTAAAGAGATTAGTTTTATGTATGTAGTTTAGTTATACACTTCAAAAAAAAAATGTAATACAAATTTTATTTAAAAACAAAAAAATATATAAATACCAAAATTTCTTTAAAATACAAAAATTCGTTTTTTATTTAAGTTTAAGTCAGCCTGCAAATTTCCTCACAAATAGATTGCTGTAGCATTTTAATTGAAGAAAAACAAAAATCGGTGGATTAACCATTGAACTTTGAAAAATTCTCAGGACCAGCCTAAAGTGTACAGATTTTTCACAGAAAAAAAGAAAAACATTTGCTTTTTTCTGACAGCAGGGTGGCGATATGATATGAGGAAACATTTTAAGAATAAAGAACAAAACAGCCCTTGTATTGCTGTGATCCAAAAAATTAAAATTTTTTTAAGTAAATATTGATAGTCCGATCGCCTTGAACTTAGTCAAAAACTCACAAAATTTCGTTAAAATCTTTTCAAAAATTCTTAAAAACCAATACATTAGAATAAGAGACGAAGAGAGCATACTTAGGTTATGGAGAAACACTTATCCTCATTGCTAAAACGTGTGGGAGATGACATACCCTAGTACCTGACTATGAAAACAAAGGTCTCACCAACCATACATGATGAAGTAAGATTGGCAAAATCTTGGCACATAAATATAAATCAAAAATAATCATTTCAGCCAAGCTAGACTAAGCTAGCTGCTTCAATTTATAGCTTCTATAAGGAGTTCTGATATCGTTTATCGAAGGCTGCGTGGAAGATTACTCTATTTCAAAATAATTTTCAAAAACGCTCTACCAAAGAATTTTTTCCAGTAATGCCCTTTTTCAAAAATTTTATTCAAAATGCCCTATCCCAGCTGAAAAAGTATGAAATTTTCGTTCAGATGATGCGTTTTTAAAATTCATTCTAAGATGAAACAAATTCTGAAACAGGGCGTTTTTGAAAAGAAAAATTGGGTTCGGGTTCCACTCAACCGTCGATAAGGTATGTTAAAGTGTTTTCTATCAATAAGGATCAACTTGGTCTTCCTATCACCTTCATACTTCGCCCCAAAGTTTCGCCAACCATATGATCTATCGTATCCTTTATAGCTGACAACCATATAAAAGAATCGATCAAACTATACTAATATACATATGTAGAACACTTAACCTTCAATTATTTTGATCTCAAATTGTTCAGTTTCATAGTTTTCAGAATGCATACAAAAACATTATTTACGTGAAAAGCAAAAGGGTTGCAAATAACACAAAAACAAACTCGTTAAGTTCTTTTGTTAATGCGTATAGCTTATGTTAGAAAGAGACCAACATATGCTAAGAACAAAAGCAAGGTAAATCTGGCTTGTGGCTTACATATGTATGTATGTGTGAGTAGCTAGCCAATTAACAGACGAACAAACAAACAAGCAACCTTGAAGAGAATGAGATAAAAAACATGAAGAGACTGAGACAAAAACACTGCTAACAACAACAAAAACATGCTCAGCAAAAAACTCTGGAACAAGGCTGGCCCAGGTAAATAGTTTAAACACACCTGCACAAGCAAATAATTAAAACCCGCTTAAAACTCACGCACGCCTACTAGCTCGACCTTCCATAAAAGCGAGCATTCAAAATATTTGCAAGATCAGTAGCAAAAAACCATTCAAGCGAAAAGGATCCACAAGGAAATTAGTGCTCAAACTAAGCCAAACCAAAATGTTGAAACGAAGATTTCCAATGTCTGCGAGTAAGTCCTCAAAACTCAGAGGGAAAAGTGCTGAAAATGAATATTTATCATGGCGTCGAAGAGATGAGCCGCAAGAAGAAGATGAAGTGGACACAAAGCAGAGATTTTTGATGTACTCTATTAAGGCATCGGCGTATAGCAGCTCGACTATGGTGAACTGCAATAATATTCAGATACCAAGGGGGTTTCTGGAAAAGCAGGCCGCAAAAAATCAAAATTGGGCTCACAAGCCACTTTCTGGAAATGTGCCAACTGTTCGACGCTATCGATCGCAGTTAGTAGGAAGGCAATACCATCGACTATCAAGGCGCTCAAGTACAATGCCATCCAATAAGTTAGCGTCTAAATGTTATAGTGGCTTACCGCAGACCACTGCTGCAGAAAAGGAGCAAAACGTGCCATGGCGGCAAAGGTTTCAGCCAGGATACCTGCTGAAGCAGAGACTTGCATTGAGAGCGAGTGATGCGACATTGGTGGTTAGTGGCAGTGATGGGCCCAATTTTTTAGGATCTCAAGAGAAGCAAACACTAAGAGATACCTCCAGCCTACAAACAAAAAAGAGGTCTTTGCATCATCAAAGCTATCCTGATCTCAAAGATAAACCCGCGTCGAGTTATTTTCGCGATTTCATACTTGGCAGAAAGCAGTTAAGGAAATGGAAGGAAGAGATGCAACAAGGCAAAAGTTACAAACAAGAAGACCATAAGAGCTTAGAAAAATGCGACTCACTGAAGAGAGCTGCCATCATCGGTAGTAAAAATTTGTCTTTGTGGGAAGAGCGGTTTGCAGAGCAAGAGAATAAACAAAGACTTTCAAAACGAAGCACTTCCGAGTGGTCCTATGCGCCAGCGTCCTACCAACGAAGCGAACGAACTGCTGCTAATACGGGTGAAACCAAGCCCATGGAATTAGAAGCTCAAGATTTTGGGCCACATTCAGTGCCAAGACAACGGGCTTTCTCAACATCGTCGGGCATCTCTACAGCGTCGAGCCTCAGTGATTTGATAGAGGAATCTGCCAAACAAGAAAAAGAAACAGAACAGTTGAAGAAAGAAGCTTGTGATGTGGGACCAAAAGAAGAGCCTTTAGTAGAGGTTGCACAAGAGAATAACTGCAAAGAGATTTTTTCAAGACGGCATTCTTCGGAGTTTTGCTGTAAGTCAGCTGTCTCCCTAAGCAGCGTTTCACCATCTACGAAGACTGAAAGAAAGATAAAACCCTCGGACATATCTACAACTCCGAGTGTCAGAAATGTCGCCAAAAGCTCGACCAGCAAAGAAAACGAAGTTTTGATACAATTAAAACAGGAATCGAGCGATTTCGGACAAAGCCAAGCGTCTCCAAAAGTAGTGAATTGTCGAAATTTACTACAACAAAAAGTGACAGGACAACCATCCACGAAGCGCTCTTGCACTGTGGAGCACTCGGCTACAGGGGAAAACTCCAATACATCTTCGAGGCCTAATAGCTTACGACCTCGTCTTCGGTCATTCAGCCAGCCGTTGAAGCCAGAACTCGCCGTTAATGGAAATATTGCAGGCGTTGAAGAATTTTACACAGAAAACTATCAGCAACGCAAGCGTGCTCAGAGCGATCCGGGATGTCAAGGCGTACGTTTCAGACGAGCTCTACATTGCCGTGATGAAGAAAATAGGCCACAAATGCCTTTGCTAACACCCAAAATGATGGCGCATTTTGCTTGTAGTGAATTATTTCATGCACCGCCACCATCCTCACTGCCGCCACCACCGACGGTTTGGGTAAACGAGTTATGTGCGAAAAAAGTGTTACGTGCGGCTAAAGTTCTTGGGGAACCCAGGCTTCAGTATGCTGTCAATATCATAGAGACAAATAAGCTGAGAATGTTGCTTAAGCTGTAGATTTAGTTTGGATTGCGAGATTGTATGTATGTATGTACATATTTATGTAGTTACGTAAGCAATCTTATTATAAAATTGTATAAATATTTTTAACAATAAAATACTAAATCTATATCAATTACTATATATATTAAATTAATTCATTATAAATCAATTATTTTCGAGTGAATATTGAATTACAAATATGCTTCATTATCGTTCGTATTAAGTTTTTAAAGAATATTTCTATCAACCCCCTTTATCACTGGCTTGCTGTACTCGCCCTCTTTTTTCTCGGCCCCTCCCATTCCCAATTTAATTATTCTCTTTCTCTCGCTACTCATCCTTGAACTGTTTGTCTCACTTGATCTGTTTCTCACTCAAAGCGATCACTCTCAGTGATCCTAATGAGGCAGGAGAAATGGGCTGATGTCTGTGCAAAGAAGAGTGCATGCGTTCCATGAGAGTAAATAGCCAAAATAACGGTTTATTTGTCGGTATGTCGATATGTTTGTTCGCTCATCACACAAAAACCGCTGCATATAATTGAATACAAGTTTTAGCGATGTTTTGCTAAATGCTTAACTGAAATTAGGAGATCCATACGACTGCAAAAAAAATATATATTGTGACTCTGCTGCATACAGTGGTGGCAATACAAGTTGGCGCACAATTTGTTTGCTATTTTTTAACTACTACTTTTAATCGAATAAAAAACTTTTACATCAACTGAAAATGTACTACACATCAACTCATTTAAGCTTAATCATTTTAATCAACTTTGTAATATTTTCTAAAAACTTTTCAAACTACTAAATAAACACAAAACATTAGCTTATTAGCTTCATGAAAGAGGCTGTCATTTACTTGCATAATATTCCCCAATGTGTTTAACACACAGACACAGCAACAAACTAATTAAAATTTCAAAGTCACTAATATGCAGTTGTCTACAACTTAAATGAAACGTTTAACTTTCGACTTAAGGGAAAAGTCCAAAACGATAAGTTTCAATGCAACTGCACTTAATGCAATGCAAACAAATGAAATGCAAATTGCAACCCAACATTTCCGAAATAAGCAATTAAGTGAATGCATATGTATTAGTATGTTAACAGGTGTATTTTAATGTTTAGCTGTGATCGGGCATATATATTTAGTACAGAAACGTGTGCATACCTACAGTGGAGAGCAAAATGTTAGTAGGTACATGAATAGATGATAACTTTTGCGAAATATTTGCAACAAAAAAAAATAATTTGACGACCACGGTTGCTTGAGGCTGCGTCACGCACCCAAATAAAATATTTAACACAATATTAGCAGTAAAATCTAACCTATGTTTCATCCTTGGACTGAAGTAATAAAGTTGTGAATAAATTATTTGCTACTTTAAGATGGGTCTTAAACCTTCCGCGAGAGAACTAGCAACAGTTTGGTGTATAGAAAATTCAATTCTATATAGCAGTTTTTGTGTAATGCGCGTACAAACATATACATAGACATACTGACAAAAAGTTTTAAAAATTGTTGATTCCACTGCTGTTGACTTGATTTAAATTAATTTTAATAAATTAAATCATTATTTTATTATTTATTATTATTTTATTAATTTTTAATTAATTAAATCATTATTAAAATTTGTAAGCTAGGTACCAAAATTTTGTTAAATTTTTCAGAATTTTGTATGAAGTTGAAAATTTTGTTAAGAAAAAAATTTAACAATTTGTAAACAAGTAAATATTTTTTAAATAGAAATACGCGTAAAACGATTTTTTTGAACTAAATTGAGTACACTTGATTAAAATTATTTCCTACTCAAATACAAATTTTTTTCTCTCCACTGTATAAATCAGGGACGAAAAAAAAATGTATTTTATTAAAATAATGAATTTATATAAAATCATTGTTATACCATTAAATTCAATGAAAATGAGTGAAGTTACTATAATTATAATAGAACATATTCATGGTAAAAATGGGTTAAATCGGTTGATCATCACGCCTGCAATTTTAACTTTTCTGATAGCGACGCTTAGGTAGCAAACTAAATTTCTCAAATAAGTAAATTTTAACCTTGAAATATTCTTTGATATTTAAAAAAATCAACATAAATTCAAAAACTTTCACTTTTCACGTTCCCTGTTATTTACATATAATTGAAATTTACCTCAATTCCTAAATGTCTATATCAATATACAACACGCATATTTGCATCACACATATGTATGTACATGCGTATGTTTTCATCTCAAACTGACTCAATTGATTTAGCAACAAGCCAATATGCATACAAATGAAATGAAGTTTATTGAAAGTACATACTCCCTTTTGCTCACTGTTTAAATGCAAAACGAGTAAATGTTGTCACTATTTGTGCAGTGTAAATTTCAGTCAAATGGCTCAACAGGCGTATTTTAGCTATGTTAAACGAGCGCATAAAGGCATAACTTCTAAATGGTATTTGTAGAAATATTTGCGTGTGTGTTTAGGCATATGTGATGCACATGCTCATAATAGGTTAAATAGCACTTGCATTACCTGTATAGATTTCAATTGCTATAGAGCTTGGTCAAATACGAGTATGTATGCCGAACACAAAGCACATACTCATATACATAGCATTTGCATACTTATTAGCATTTCGGTTATGTGATTCCAAAAATGTAATCTGTAATGGTAGTGGTCGATTTTAGATTAGTACTGCTCAGATATGGAAATTGATAAATGTTTATAGCTGAGATTTTTAAAATTTGTAATACAAGCCAATTGGTTTGCATTCACTTTAGAAAGCTTCTTTTGGCTTTCGTTGTTTCGCTCTGTCTCTTGTTCTTGTTCTCATAAACCTACCACAGCACCTTCACCGTCCTCGCTATATTTATTTATCTCCACCCTTATCTGTACTAGAGCCCGGAAGTCGAGGGATTCGTCGAGGGATTCTTAAGAAGAAAATTTAGAAAAAAGGTTTTAGTTTATCGGTCTACTCTCGTCCCCAAAATCAGAAAAATACCGATTCAAAGTAGTCCTGTTAAATAATGATTACTAATCGTAATGATTACCGGATAGATTTATTATATTCCTGTTCAAATACTAAATTGGTTGTGTTTGATTACAAATGCTTTAAATTTTTAAAGATTATGTTTCAATTAATTAACAAATAATCAAAAAAAATCATGATTTTTCACGATTAAAAATAACAACTTTTTTTTGGATTGTTTTGATTATTTTTGGATTATATTTGATATTTCATTTAATGATTTTTTTGATTATTCCATTTAATGATTTTTAATTTTTTTTTTATTGTTCCATTTAATGACCATTTTCCAATTAATTAAAAAATTATCAAAAAAAATCATGATTTTTAACGATTATTAAAAATAATTATTGGTAAATTTTTTTTGTTTTTTGATTATTTTAAAATTTTTTATTTTTTTGGATTATTCGATTTAATGTTTTATTGCCATTACTCTACATTTTTAATGACTATTTTCCAATTAATTAAAAAATAATCAAAAATATCATAATTTTTCACAATTATTAAAAATAATCAAAAATATGTTTTAAAAAAATTAAAAGTAATCAGAAAAGGTTTTTTTTTATTCATTTTCATTTCTGTTTTGCTTTTTCAAATTTTTTGACTTTTTTTTTTTGATTATTTTTTTAATAATGTTGAAAAATCATAATTTTTTTTTAGTTTTTAATCGCAATCAATTTATAATTCTTGAAAGCAATCGAATTAATCATTCACAATTCCCACAAAATCCTTCTAATCAATTAATTACTAATTACTAATCAAATTTAACAGGTCTGATTCAAAGTAATAATTTTCTCACAACATTCGACTTCTTTCCTCCTAGAAAGTGTGTTACTTTTCACTATTAAAACTCGATTTATGCCTTACTAAACACACAGTATACAAAGCCAATATTAGTTTTAATCACACTCACTTTGTTTCGCCACTTCATTGCAAAGAGACTACAAAATTTTTAAAACGTTTTTGATTTTTGTTTTTTTTCTGAATTTTATTATTTGAATTTTCTTGTCCTTTTATCCGCTTGGTTCGTTAACTTTAATTTCTTCTTATTTTTTCATGCATAAAAATGAATAAAATTTCCATTTGCTTCGGTTGACCATGCATTGACACAAAAGTCACAATAAAAGCAGCAACAAAGACTTAACAAAAATAACAACAAGCAAG
Source organism: Sphenella marginata (assembly GCA_951509765.1). Classification (NCBI taxonomy): domain Eukaryota; kingdom Metazoa; phylum Arthropoda; class Insecta; order Diptera; family Tephritidae; genus Sphenella; species Sphenella marginata. Next base: position 59,446,560 of record OX608083.1, read on the forward strand.
TAAAGCAACAAAAGCAAATCCCAATAACAAAATTCTTACACAAGCAACTAACCAAATAACTATGCAACGCACTTATCATTAAAATAGATCAGTTGTTGGTAGCTGCTGAGGACCGAGTAAATGCTGCTGCTTGTAATGCCACACATGCAACATGCAACAAATACACTTGACTGGTTCTGCTGAATGAAAACTGAAAAAATAAATTATTCTAGCTTTTCATGTGTAACCCTTTACTGCACGGAGGTTAAGCAATGCAATGCCGTTACAATGACCAACACATTTGCAGCTGTGACAACTGCTCAGACACAGAGCTCACACACACACACACACATACACATGAGCCCGCAGGCAATGCTTTTATCAAACACTTGTAAAACACTCTCAATTTTCAAGCAAATTTATCGTACGAGTGGACATAGTTGCAATATGTGGAGACAGGCTTACACAAATATCTACATTAGGGTGGAGTTGAATTTTTTTTTTTTGCTGGCTCGGTGCTAGATATCGTTAAAATAAAAAATAAAAAAGAGAGTTAAAGACAACACTTTCCAAAATTTTCTTGTTTTACTCAAGAAAAATTATTTTTTTTAAACGAAATTTGATTTTATAAGCGAAAATTTTGTTTTACTTTTCAATGGTAATGTCAAAAAAATTTTAATTGGCATTGATAAGCAAATACAACTTCCATATTTTCATGGTAAGCGAAAAAAAAAAAATTTTATTATCATGGTAAACAAAAAAAAATTGCAATAGGAAGCTTAAAAAAATATTTTTTTTTATTTTTAAAATGGTAAAAAAAAATTTTTCTCTTTTTTACTTTTTATACTAACCGAAATTGTTTTCCAATTTTCATGGTAAGCGACACTTTTTTCAATGTTTATGGTATGCGACATTTTTTATTTATTTTTTTCAATTTTCATGAATAGCAAAATTTTTTTCTGCGAATTTATGGAATTCGAAATTTTCTTTTTAATTTTCATGGCATGCGAAAAAAATATTTGGAATTTTCATTGTAAGCCAAAAAAAATAAAAAATTTTGAGGTAAGCGTAAAAAAATTTCAAAAGTAATTTAAAATTTTTTTTTTACTTTCATGGCATGCAAAATGTTTTTCCTTAAAATGGTAAAAAATTTTTTTACTTTTTATACTAACCGAAATTTATTTTAATTTTCATGGTAAGCACAAAAAAATTTTAATAGTAAGCTTAAAAATCTTTTTGTTTTTATTTTCATGGCATGCGAAATTTTTTTCGAAATCATGGTAAGTAAAAAATTTGTCTTTTAAAAAAAAAAATGTGTGGAAATGTAAAAAATTAAACTTCTTTCTAATTTTCATGGTTACTAAAAAGTTTTTTGTTATGATTTTCATGGTTAATAATCTTTTTCACTGTGAATCATAATGTAAAATTTTTTGTGAATTTCACAACAAAAAAAATAAGCGAATTTTTATTAGTCTACATGGCATATGCAAAAGTTTATTCACACACTCATATTATCATATTTGGTCTAATTGAGTATGTATGTACATATATGAGTAATTTTTAAATGCCTGCATATGCTGTAGTTGGCCTCATTTAAGTTTGTGTGGTTGAAAATATGAATTTAATAATAAAAAATTTATTTCCGTTTTTTGTTTATTTTTGCTGTCGGCTTCACAGCGACAGATTGCAAAATATTTGCCCAAAATGTTTTGTAAATGGACAATTAAAAAAAAAAAATTAAATGAAATAAAATTGAGTTAAACTTGGCAACAGAAACATTTGTGCAATTCAAATGCACTCCATCACAATGAGCTTACTATGGCAGGTCGTTAGCTTTTTGCTTGTTGAAAAACTTTAGTTTTTTTTTTTTCGTACAAAAATTTCAGTTTTTGTTATCTTTTTATTTAATTATTCATTGCATGCTGTATACAAACTTAAGCTTTCTAAAATTTATGCTCATATGTGCTCGAAAAGTATTTATGTGAGCTTTATTTTTTTGAATCTTCTAATCTCTCTAAATCAAATTGTTTTGCATTTAAGTCGAAACAAAAAAGCGCTTTAAGCCATTTGAATTTGAAATTTTATTTATTTATATACATACATACATAGATATGTATATACCACACATACATACATGAATAGATGAGTAAAAACGTTTTTAGCTATTAGCAGCTGTTGTTTAAAATGCATAATTTGATTTTGACACAGTCTATTCGAAGTGCATTTGCTTGCGTTGCTGATTCGATTGACTTATTTAAATATCGCTCATACGCAATGGTGTACCGGGCAATGGTGAATGACGCACGTTGCCGAAATTGGACTTTTTTGTGAGAAAATTATGTTGCGACATTGCAAAAAAATTTATTTTCCTTTTTAGAAATGCAGTGAACATTTTTTTTCGCCTATATTTTTGGTAAGTGAATTTTTTTAAAATCTTTTCTTATTAAAATTTTTATTATTTTAATGAATTTAATTTTTAATTTTCGTGGCAAACAAAAAAAAAACATTTTTATTTCCATGGTAAGCGGAAGAAAATTTTTTTTTTTTTATTTTCTGGTAAACGGAAATTTTTTTCTTATTACCACCGTAAGTTAAAAAATTTTAACTTATTTATTTTCAAAGAAAATTTTTTTATTATTTTCATAGTAACCAACAAAAATGTTAAGTTTCATGATAAAAAAAAATATTTGGTTTTTTCAGAGTAAATTTATTTTATTATTTTCATGCTACATATCTAAGCGGAAATTTTTTTTTTCAAAAAAATACTTAAATTTATAGTGGTGGAATTTTTTTTATAACCATGGTAAGTGAAAAAAATTCAACTCTTTTTATTTTCAGAGTAAATTTTTTTATTATTTTATAGTAAGGAAAAAAAAAATTATTAATAAATTAATTTTCATGATAAACCCATATTGGTAAAAGAAAAAAAACTTTTTTTTTTCAGAGTAAATTTATTTTATTCTGATAAGCTAAAAAAATTTTTTTTTATTTTCGCAGTACGCAGAAAAAAATTGTATTTTTCATGGTTAGGTAAAAGATTTTTCGTGAATTTTCATGATAAGCAAAAAAAAATTTCTTTATTAAAATTAAAAAATTCTTTTTTTTATATTCAGACAAATAATTGTTTTTCATATTAAATTTTTTTTCGTAAAAAATTCGTATACTTGGAGAATTACGCTGAGCTGCCATTCAAATGGAGTGCTGCTTCTACTTCTTGCTATAATTTGCCTCTGCGCAGCATCTTATTCAACCGCTCTCAAAGTATTGAAGATCACAATTCGCTTTAAGTCTAAAGTTGCCACTAGAATTCTTCTCGCTGTGCGCATCTCCAACTAAGTTACACCATCTGCGCATTTCCTTATACATTTACATTTACTACGCTGTTGCTTCCGGCGCCATTTCGAAACTCCAACTCACCACCAATTCGATGGCTTCATAAATCCACACACGCGCCACGTCACGCGTCACACCAACGCCGACGTGTAAAGCATACCACAAGTAAAACATATTAAAATCAAATGCCAACAATAAAAGCAACAACGCAACGCTTATAAACTTAACATATACATAGACATACAAGCACAAATATTTGCTGGATAGGGTAAAGTGAGGCACAAACTAGAAATTTTCCAAGAGGGGTCATGCTTTAACAATAATTTCGATGTAATAAGATGGATAGGGGAATAGAGGCCTACAAAGAGGATTTTTCAAATAGGAAAAGCAATACGAAGGTCTCCTGGTATACAATCAGTAGACGAATAAATTTATGAAATATAGAATTTTGGTAAAAAAAAAAGTTAACCAGTCTGCACCACTTTACCCTACACGAGGAAATACTTAACTGCGCTTCGCTACCGGCAAAACAAATAACTTCACATCAAATAAAGGAATGCTGCAAGTAGCGACGAGGAATCAACGGAAATTTTTGTCACATTGCATGTGTCACAGAGAGTTCGTGTATTGCATAGGAATGTGCGTACTTTTGACATACATACATACATACACACATACTGAGGTGCTCTAGATAGCTTGAGCCAGGTGATGGTGAGAATCGCATACTTCGCCTAGTTTTACGGAAATTTAGAGATTGCGACGAAAGCAATAACATTAGGTGACTAAAAAAGTGAAGAAAAGTTTAGGAGGTTTAAAAGCTAAGAAGTGTGAAGGTATTTGGTATTTGGTGAGAAAAAAAACACAGCAGATTTTGTGCGGTTAAGTACGCTAAAGGGTTTCGAAAATTGAGATCGCAAAGTTTCTTACAAAAATTTGACATTTGAATTGGTCTCTCAACTCTATTCAGAATTTAAATACTTTATGGACTCAACTAAAATAATAGCTGGCGCTATGGTTGAGCTATGAGTTCTTATATAAGATAACAGTCGATTTTTTTTTCGGCGCCATTAAGCGACTTATGAATAAAAAAGCAAATTTATTTTTTTTCAAAATTTTGAATTTTTTTTTTTTCAAAATTTTGAATTTTTTCTCAATGCGTGCCGACACCCTCCCTCATCCCGCCTATTTACATTCGCGCGTATGAGTTCAAGTAGTAAAATATACACAACCCATCCACTTTAGAACACTATCAATTTTTGTTGTCTATCTCAATAGCACGTATGCAGTTTTTTTTTTTTCACCAAACAAAACAACAACAAATTCCAAAATCAAACATTTCACACCATGCATCGACACCATTTATATGTGTCCCAAATTTTATTGCTTCGTTTTTGGTACAACATTGAATGCGGTTTTTGTATAAAACTCGTAAAGCGCTCTCTATGTATGTATGTATGTATGTATGTGTTTTGTTGCGTTGACGTTCATTTGTAAGTCTGAGATTTATTTTGTATTCTTCTTATGCACTCGCTTTCTATCCCTTGCACTTTTTGTTCCCCACCGCTTGCGTGTTGTTTCTGTGGATTTTTGGCATTGAAGCTGCATGCCCTTTTCATATTTCGCTTATTTCTTCACTTTTATTTGTTACGATTGAAGAATATATGATTTTATAAACAAACTATAAGCGCTGCGAGCGTGCGACCGCGTATTTTGTGCATGTGTGTGTATGGGTGTGTGTGTGTGTTAGGACTGAAAAAGCACTACTACACAAGGCATGGGCGTTGTCAGTCGAAATTAGAGAAAACAGAAAAGAGGAACAAGTTAAGGTAGAAAATTCTTAAAATTTCCACTTAAGTGTTGCCACCAATAATTTTTTAGGGACTTGGTACCTATTGAGTATTTTTAAAATTTACAGCGCTGTCAGCTGTATGAAATTTTGCACACTTTAGATGAGTTCTATGTATATGCAAAGTTTGGCTACCAAACGATACTTATTTTATACCATATTCAAAAAAAAAATTATATACATACATATGCAGCTACCTAATCAACAAAGGTTTCTACTTATAAGTTGCCTCTATGGATGATTTTACGTGGTTGCCACCTATCTGAAATATTTCTAAACCTCTTGGGTTGCCACCTAATAATATTATATTTAACCTTTGGCATATCCTCGATTGTCTCAAAAACGGTTTAGTATATTTTTAAGAAATTTTGTAAACATCTTATTTTCTACAATCTGAGAGGTACTACTTAAGTTTTTATATTTAGAATGCTTTTTTAAGAATTGCCACCTATTTGAAATTTGAAAAAAAAACCAATGAGATATTCCCGAATGGGTACAAAACGAAAGCTATCGTAATTCGCAATTCAGCAAAAATAGTGATAAGTACATTTATCACTAAATGTTGTCACCATATCCTTTTTTATATCCGAAATATGTCAAAATCAGGTTGATAGACACGTTTTTTTTCAAATTTTTTCCTCTAAGGGAGATAGAAATACTTTTTTTTTGTCGTCTATATACTATCTAGTAGATAGAAAAATTTTTTCTCTCATTTCTGAGTAGGTGACAATTTATAAACCAACATTTTTTAAACATTATTTATTTTCACCTAAAAACTTCTTAACCTCCTCGTACCACCACTGCTTTCTTTTACTTTCATACATACATATATGCAAGTGTTGCATTTTTAAGCTTTGTTCACTATCATTCAACGGATCAACATAAACAAAATAAATATGTCTGCGGGCACACTAACATAGTTCGTTGTTATTTTGGCAGATTATGTGGCTGCTGTTGGCAGAACATACAAAAAAAAAACGAGGAGAGTAATTGCGCACACACTCTCACACATACTACTTTGGTACGTTGATGTGATGTGATGTGGCAAATCTCTGGCACTGGCTCAATGTAACTTGTATGTATGTCATATGATTGCAATGTATTGTTGCTTATTCGTGTTTGCACAAATCAAATTGAAATGCGATTTTCGTATCAATACTGCCAAAATCCTCGTGAGATTTTCTTTGCTAAACGAAAAATGCATTTGTTGCACTTTGTGGAGAGTAAATAAAAGTAAAGAGACATTTTTCTTGGTTAAGACTGTGATAGTTTTGTTTGAAGTTAAGTGATTTTTTTGGTTTTTAAATGCATAGTTTGCTGTTTTCGTAATGCAAATAAAAGTTTAAATGTATATGTGGTTGTTTGTGCAATAAAAAAGTTTTTATTTTTGGTGTTGTTAGGTTAGGATGAATTAGGGATGTGTTTTAAATCCCTTTATGTGTGCTAAACTAATCTCTTTTGTTGGAGTATGTTTGGTTGATATGGTTTTTTGCCGGAGCGGGTTGCAATTGTTGTAATTTCGCTTAGCTCCACTTTATTCCCCTCTGGGTACTGAAAAACAAAACTACTTCCAACACCTACAATTAAAAAATTTTAATTAAAATCTAACTATGCCAACTATGCCTATAGGAAAAGTTGTTATTAGGGGCGGATCAGTGGGGTTTTTGGGTTCAACTACCCCCCCCTCTCTGAATTTAACAAATGTATTAGCTGTGGACAAAACGTGTCCTCGGAATGCCATTAAAAAAAAATGTCGACCCCCTCCCCTTACCAAAATCCTGTCTCCGCCACTGGTTGTGATTCTTTATAGTCCTCTTAGTTTAGATTGATCCCTTATGCCATCAAGCTTCCCACCCTTGGAAGCTCTCTGTGCATTCTACATATTTCAAATATTACTTTAACCGTTTGAGAATTACCGATTTTCTTCAACGCCGACGAAACAAGTAAAATAGAAAAACTAAAGCAAAACGCTAAAACATAAACTTATGAACTTAAACACCAACAAAACATAATCAATTTATTTCACAGCAAATCTAATTTAGCCATTAGCCAAAAGTTACATTTAAAAAAATTATCACAAGCCATCCATTCGTAACCGCAACCTGTCATGTATGTTTGTTATGCTTGACATAACCTAAACCAACTTTCAACTCGAAACAAAGCTTTCTACCAAAATTAATATTCGTTTATTTCTACACACATACATACATATTTCACGCTCATACAACATGCTCCATCTACATAAAATTGCAATGTTGTTTCTATTTCGACTATAACTTTGCTACTCACCCCCTCCCCCCTTCCTGATATTCACTCGTGTGGTTGCGCTTAAGTGCACAAAATGTCAATTGAAATTTGGTTAATTTGTCATCCATGAAGCGTAGCAGCGCAACGTGCTTGACTGGCCTTGGTTAGTTGTCAATTTTGGTTTTGGTGGTCGTGATTACATGAACGATAATATTTATTGGCTTGAAATGAGAGCAATAAAGTGGAAGATAATATTTTGATTAGAGTAATGCAATTATGCACCAACATTTTTGGGTGAAGAGTGTGAATAGGACTACTTTGCTTGATGGCGTGAATTTTGTAATATTGTGCAATATTTTTAGGATTGCTGGCTGGGGTGTTGGCATAATTACAACACTGGATTTAAGACCTTGATATCATTGAAAATTTGTAGTAGTGGAAAAGAATGTTAAAATTAATATCGAAGAGAAATTTGTTGTTTGCGTAAACATAGTAAAATTGCACATTCCTCTAACAAAATTTAATGGCGAATATTTTTCTAGAACACTCTAACCCATAAAATCCTCGAATGCAAACTTTAAGCAATTTTTATTTGAATTCCACAGAAAAAAATTAACGATAGTGTGGCAAAAATGTGCCACATAGGTAAATTTCAAACAGATAGTTTGGCATGCTAGAACTAAGAATATTTCATAACACACAGACCGACGACGCCAAATGGCGCGTAACAAAAAGGAAAGAAAGTGTTTCAATAAATTTAAGATTAAGATTATAGCATACATTTAGGCGTTTAATGCAAGCAAACTTAATGTTATTTTTGGCGCTTAACTCACTTTATGACTTTCGAACTAATATTGTTTAGTTATTGTTAGGCTTGGTATGCAGCTGTTAAGAATATAATAAAAAATTATTTCTTCTAAAATTTGAAGAAGAAATTTAAAAGAAGCTATGAATAAGTTTATAAACCGAACAGGCTGCACTTTAATTGCGATTAAGCAGCCGGAGAAGACGCAAGTAAAAAGTGCATCAGCCCTGAGACAGAAATGAGACTGCGGCACTGTTTGCTAAAATATGATATTAAAGTCTTTTAAGAAACACTGCGAAAGTCAAATAAAGCTCAGTCTCATAGAAGAAGTAATTTTTTTGAAAACAGTATACTCAGCTTTATAAAACTTAAGTACTATGCTACGCGTTTAACAACAACCAGCTTCAAAATTGTTTGCATTTCAACGCCTCATCGCAGCATGAAAACAAATAACGAAGAAAAACATGAGAAGAAGATGCCAGCAAATTCGCAAAAGTTTTTTACCAACTCAAGTAAGTAAGTCAACACAAATTTCATCTACTAATACCTACGAATTTTCATTTTTACTTATATATTCCATCTTTAATATTCATCAGCTCGCATTTTGTGCCTACTTACAGCCGAATTATTGGAATTGGGCCAATATTTTTCTTATATTCATGCATCATGCACATATTTGTGCATATGTAGGTCATGCTTTGGCTGCTGAACGTGAAGAAAACATAAAATGGTAAAGTGCATTTAAATGTTTTTGTCAATAATGTAAAGCAACCTTGCTTGAATACTGTGAATGAGTAGGTTAACAAGAGGAAGCCGCGTTTGTTGATAGAACATGTCGTTCGGTTGAACACGTGTTGGCAATGCCATTGTTGTAGTATGTCGTGTGAAAGTACATAAATCGTGTGTGTACACGCGCGTATTTACCACGGTTGTAGAAGTAAAGATAAACTCGCATTTAAGTTTTCGCATATAGCGGGAAGTCTGCTTAAAAGCACCAACCAAAGTTAAACGATTATGCACAACGGAAATGTGGTTCTATAGTGACAGTAGACATGAACAAAAATAAAATGTTGTAGGTGTGTGGAAAGAGAAACAAAAGTAGCTTTGCCAACTACTCGTAACTTTACTCTCCAGAGGCTTATTTAGAAAGTCTATGCAGCATACAAAAACAAAAATTCAGAAGTGGAATATGGTGTATAAAATAAGAGTAAATAAAAGAAAAAAAAATTATTTCCTTATTCAAGTTGAAGCAAGTAAAACTATTAAAATACCTATAGCAACTTCATTGGCCACACGTGGTGTGCCACCTGTGCCGCAAAGCAACTTAAAACGCAATTGCTTCGCATGCTTGCTAACATTTACTTGTTATATTTTACTTACGGCTTATGGCGTTTGCGTTTCACACATGCAATTGCTATTTAAGTTATATTGGTCACATGTGGTAATGCTTGTTGGACGATTTTTGTACACACATACCCATTTCATATTCGGTTGGGTTTTATCTGAGTTCCTTTGTTTGTTCGTTTTCTCTGGTTACACCTGTTCACTTGTACAAATAAATTGACCAAATCTGCTGTGTGGTTATGTTCACTAAAAGGTGTGGTAAAGTGTGCATAGTTCTATGTAAGCTTTTCGTTTTTGATAGTCCGAAACGCAATGGGCAGGCAAACGACACAATGCAAGAGGATTGCTGGTATAGTATTCAAACCCCATAAATAAATTTCAATATGATTTCGATGTTTTCTTAGTAGTTCACTAGTCCCCCAGAATATGATGGTAAAAAATTTGTTAGGTTATACTCGGCAGCTGAGTAATATGAATCATAATCCCCAGCACTTGAGTGGTGTTCTTGCAACCATCGGCAAGTTTATGTGAAATGTTGTCAGTTTTCGGTCCTTACACGGACTTATTAATACTTTTTATAGTTTCAACGTTCATTTCCCAGTCGGTACTTCATAGCGCCACCCATGCTCAGTAGATTTATATCGAAATACACTTGAAAGCTCAATCGATTCAAAACTTTCAGTTTTCCGTTTATTTTTTAAATCCGCCAACTTCCGTCGCATAGTCATCCGCTTTATCAAAAATAAAAAATTTTATTGGCTTTTGCAGGTGGCAGTTACCGATCTTTTATTGCTTGCTTTTTTGGTTCTATGTAAAAATACTTTTATGTTTTTTCGTTGTCGCTTCCATTTAGACAACAACTACATCGTCGTCCTTTATAAATTGAGTTCAACAATTTTTATTGGCGCTTTGGTGTGAAATTCGTTGTTGGTGCACCGCAATGACAATCGCAAGCAATCGACAGTTGCTGCTTTTGCTAGTCGCTGCGGTGATGTGTCTGTGCATTGAGTTGTTGCTGGGAAGAAAAGTGGTAATGTTGGCGCCATTACCAGCATAACACAATTCATGGAAACAGTAGAATAAGCGAGTGAATTAATTTGTAACAGTGAATAGTGGCGAATGATGGTTAGTGGTAGTGGTTGTATAGTTAACGAATAAGTATTTTGAGGTTACGAGTATTTGCAAAGTTTTTTAAGGTTATTTGCAAATTTGCAGACATTAAATCCGTTCACTGTAAATCTTGGAATCAGAAATTCTAAATCCTAAAACTGCTTAGGGACGAGAATTTAAAAGAACGTTTGAGTTTTGTGCCCTCTACGTGATTTTGAACATTACGGCATAAGTCTACGGCGGTGCGCCATTCCCAACCAAAAATATCTCTCAACATAACTCCTCCATATCTAACGTCTATAACTGTTAATTTTTTTATTTGGCTTGTTCCAAGTCAAAAGGTTTGACATATCGATATTTTTTATTTATACAAATAAGTAAAGCTTATTTTTATTGATTTCTCGTGTGAAAATATATTTTTTTTAAATCGTCATTGCCGAAATGTCGACAAAATTGCAGAGTTCAAAATCAATAACCTCACCAAAGTTGAGACAAACAATAGCGAAATCTCAAAAATTACAAAGCTCCCCCACTGCACGATCTTCAGCCAGCTTTGGTGCACCCACAACACGTTCCATCAACTCAACCAGCAGCTCTATTTCATGCATCAACCGACGTAGTATCAGTAGCAGTCGTATACTAAGCAAGAGTTGTACTAACACTAAATGTCCAGCGCCCACCAATAATTCCACTACCAACAAACGTTTCATTACACATACTAGCAACAATAGTGTATCGCCCTTCCATTCATTCATTACGCGCGGACCACGTGTACGTCAACCGTTGGCACAAGGCAATGATTTCGCCTACGATCTATCAAAAGATGAATCTAAATTTATGGGCGCATTTAAGGGTCCTATGAAGGCAGTACCCGATAACGAACGTGATCTATTGAAGAGTGGTCAACGCGGCGCTTACTTGGCTGTACGCTATGAACATTCACCCGATCGCAAATATAACTATCCGGAAGCGACGAGTTGGCGTATCGGTTGGTTTCATAATCAAATGTCAAAACCAGGGGTTACAATTTGAGCTAGCCAGAAACTGCATCGAATGCAAGTGGTGTTATCACTTTGTTGAATATTTCCACCACTGGCATTTGTAAGCGTTTAGTTGAAAGCTTACTTGTAATGTGTATGCGTGATGGACCAGCGTGTGCGAGGGTTTGGGTGTATGTTTTATTAAAAATTGCATTAGTAAAAGCTCAATCAATAGTTGTTTTTAATATATGTATTAGTTATCGAAAAGCTTTCATGTCACATGGTCAGCTGATAAAAAGTTTAAGAGCTTTTTTGCACCTTTTGCAGTTTGTGTCCAAACCCCCACCATCGGAATGCAAAAATTTTTATTTTTCGAAAAATTGTAACTTCCTCTTCCTAAAATCCTGGATCCGCCACTGCTGCGATTTTGTTATCGATATCGATATTTTAAGTATCAGTCCCTATTTCGATATTCATGGATAGGGAGTACCAACTAGGCACACAATTTTCCCGCTATGAAATCAGATTTGTTGAAGCTTCAATGGTTTATAGGCAATACACCGACAGAGGGTGCATGCGGTGCTGAAGCATTTCAAACAAAATGAATACACTTTTTATTTCGAAAATAAGGAAGTTATGTTTTTATTTTCGAAAAACATAAGCAACAATTTTTGTTTTTTCGGAAATATATACAATAAGGATTTGCAAAACAGTCGTTTATGTTTATATAAAAAAAAAACAAAAACAAAATATATTTGCAAAAAATATCGATATTTCTGGTACTAATTTCTTCTCCTTTTCCATCATTTCTCCCCTGCTAATCCAGCTTGAATCTCTGCAAACGATTTTCCCTTCGTCTCAGGTACACACAAGTATATAAAGATACTGCCAACAGTAAGTATACCAGAAAATATTGCAAAGCAAGCGCCACCACCAATTGAATCTTTTAAAATTGGAAATATTTGTGTTACGATGAAAGCGCACAACCAATTACTCGTGCCCGATAACGAACCGGCAATACCCTTAATATCTTCAGGAAAAATTTCCGCCATAAACAGCCATGGAACTGGACCAAAACCAACCGAGAACAAAAGTATATATATACAAAGACTTAATAATGGTAGCCAACCCAATTTCTTCACCGAATTTTCATCTGCTTCCATCATAAAGAAATAAACCGACAATAGAGCTAACGATATCACTTGACATATAGATGATATCAATAATAGCGGTATACGACCCAAAGTATCAATTACAAATAATGAAACAACCGTTGCCAATACCAACATAACACCAATAATTATTGTACCAATTTCAGGCGATAGACCACCAGCGCATGATTTGAAAATATATGTTGAATAGAAGATGACTGCATTAATGCCGGAGAATTGTTGTAGCACCATAAGCGATACCGATAAACCGAGTGCTTTGAGTGTAGTTTTGCGCAATAAGGCTTGACACACGCTTACTTTATTCTCTTTATTTTTAGCATCATCAGATTTCATAGCATTCATTTCACCGCTAGAATCATACTCTTTGCCACGTAACCATTCCATTGATTTTTGTGCTGCCTCAGTTTTGCCCTTTGCTATTAGATAACGTGGTGAATCTGGACACCAAAAGAATATCAAACCGAAAACTATCGGTATTGCGGCACATATCATGCTAAACGGATATGTTTTCATGAAAGCACCAACGGAAAAACTGAATAATACACCGGTTGTGATGAGCAATTGAAAGAAACTGCCAATTACGCCCCTCACTTCTATTTGCGATATTTCAGTACAATACATTGGTGCACAAATGCAGAATGCCCCACCAGCCATACCCGTTACAAAGCGTGCTATCATAATCATGATTTTATTTTGTGCAAATATTATCATTGACCAACCGATCTCAAAGGGTATTACCATTAGCAACATGCTCCATTTGGGGCCGATAGTTGTTATAAGTATGCCAATCGGTAGGCAAACTGTAGCTGCTCCAAGTGTCATTAACGAGCCGGCCATTGCAAATTCGGCTGTCGAGAATGTTATGCCAAACCTGTTTTGGCCAGTTAATTCTTCTTGCACCTGTGAGGACCAACCGATTGTTGAACCGCACGCTAATGCACCACCAGCTCCCGCTAAGCCCGCTAAGTATTGTCTATAAGTTTTACCTGACATTTTAGTTTATTTGCGTTACACTGAAAAATTGTTGGTGTACGAAGAAGAAAATTTTACACAAAATTATTTTCTCTGATAATGATTGTTAAGTGAACTGTAACTTGTCATGATTTGTAATATTTGTAAGGGCAAAGTCACTATTCAAATTCCATTCCGAATTCCAATTTTGATTCTCCATTCTCCATCAAAATTTGTATCGGTGCGGCCACTTTGCCCACTCTGAAGAGAATTACGTTTACTAATTCCAATACAAAATCGTTAATAATATTCCAACAAAATTTAAATGGAATGTTGTTTTGGAGGAACTTTACGGTTCACGGCAAAGATCACGGTACTTAATGTTATAGTGCTAGTGTATTAATACAATTGATACACCAAAATATCCCTCCTAACGGTATACGTGAACAATTACCTTGCAAACTACTATTAAGTTTTCTCCGGATGTGAATTTGAAAATATTCCTTTTATTTTAGCACTCGGTCTCGCGGTTGTAAATATTTAACACTGTAATTCTTTAAAAATTGCACACTAACTTAAAATTAACAACTGAAGCAAAAAAATACGCGCGTAAATTTCCAATCGGAAGTGACAACTAATTTGCGAAATGCCAGAGAATGGTGGAAACTGGCAAAAAATACCGCCAGTGCTGCCATTCTTCTCAATTAAAGTCTAAATTGTTTTAAAATATTACAGGGTTGATTAACCCATTAATAATGCAAAACGTTGATTTAATTTGAATTTAAATGTCAAAATTTGTATGGCAAATGCGAAAATAAAAGCAGCTTCTTTGCAGGTTCAGCATGAATGTCGGCTTTTGTGAAAGTTTGTCTAAATGATATATTTTCTAATATAAAATTCCTCAAATATCACAATAACGCGATGTCTGGCATGGCATTAGTATAGGATAAGCCGAAAACAGCTGATCAGCAAAATCAAAATATGGTGTTTTAGGTGGCTTCGTAGATAATTTGTGTCAATTTGATTTACTTGTATTATAAAATAAATATAATATGGGTGGCTGGCGATTGGAAGTATTTAAAATGACATTATACATGACCTTTCCAGTGGCAATGTTTCACATTTTCAATCAACCGGCTTACTTTGAAGAATGGGTAACTAAAACGAAGCGCGAGCTATATCCGCCAGAAGCTTTGGGTCATCGTGCCGAAATACAAAAGGCGATAAAGGACGTACAAGAGAGGCGAGATAAAGAAATGATGCAGGCAATAGAAGATATAGAGAAGCGAGAAAAATCTTAAAAAAACTAATATATGATTTAGAAATAAGGTATTTGGACCTATAATCAATGCGCTAATATAATTATGTAAACTATTCTTATGTTAATTACATTGTTTATATAGAATAAATTATAAATTTTGAATTTCTTGAATACAATGTTCCACTGATAAAAGCTTCCCAGCCGCAACATATCCTCAGGGAACATGAAAAGATACGTATCTTACTTGAGGTTTTGCATGCCCATTCATTTCGACGACCTTTACTTTTCCTGCTCAAACATAAAACTTCCTTTTGGCGAATAACCCAGTTCCTATCTCAAAAGAATTAAATATGGACAAGTGAGAAATAGTCGCTTCCATAAACCAAACTCGAAGACAGAAATTTAATTAATAATTTGCTAAGAGAGTCCAACGAATTCTAAAACACAGCCGTCAAGAACCTTACGTCCAGGAAACAAGATGTAAAAACGTTAGTTAGAATAAATGCATAGTAGTTATATTTCATAACGCCGTGTAAACAAAAATGTAAATTAAATGTTGAACATAGTTGGTTGAGTTAAGCACTTGTTCTATACCTAGCTATTAGTTTTAAGCTAATACATTCATACTTATTTAAAAGTTAACTACAATTCACAATTTATATGGTGTATTTTATAAATGAGGAAAAATAGTTAATTCGTAGTAATTACATTGGATTTTGAAAACCTAATTGAATGTCTACATAGTCAAAAAGGCTTATGATTACAACATCCCCACTCATCAAAAGTAGTTCAAGCATTTTGAATTCGACTAATCAAGTACTAAAATCTTAATACTATTAGTTTCGAAAAGTATTTTTGAGCTTTTTAACAAGAGCACATAATATTCCTTTAATAATCTAACTTTATTAAACTCTTCACTTTTTTCATTTCTTTGTAGTCGAAGGAGTTGTCGCTACTTTCGCACTCTCTTCCAATTCAATATATTTTTCAAGTATTTGAAACATTTCTACTTGCGCTTTGATTTTATGACGACGTGATAGCTGCCTTAGATAAACAGCTATATATTTACCAAAAAGGTCATCTTCCGCCTCTGTAGCAACGGAAACATTTTGATAGGTATTAAAATGGGATGAACTCTGCTGCTGTAAATGTGTATGACGTGGCCGCGATTGTGTGTGTAGAATGCTGCTTGTCGTGGTTGGCATATGATGTTGCCCATCGCTCGACGACGGGTACGCGTATGCAGAAGTATTTGCATCGTGTAGTTGTAGCTGTGCGGCAATGGGCATTGCACTGTTGTCAATTAGTTGCTTAACACTAAAACTGCTAATTGAATGGCTGGAGGGAATGCTTTTATGGATATGTTGCTCATTTATTGGAGTTTCGACGCATTCTTCATATACTTCCCCTGCATCTACTGAGAAGAAATTATAAAAAAGTATGAATAGGTTCGAAGGCACTTACAAAAGCTCGCTAAGCTCAAAACGAAGAAAAAACTAAGTTATTAATAAAAATCAGTTTGGACAACTTGGCGAACTTTTGTAGGTAGCCTCGTATATTTCGTTTTGGTATACCATCTACAAATTCTGGATAATCATCCGACTCCATTGTAGCTTCATCTATTTTGTCCCGATAAGTATTTGAGTGCCCATCATCATAGTTTTGTAAATTATAATCTTCATCTTCTTCAGCTTCAGTCATATCTGATTTACTATTTTGTACGCGTGTAGTTTTAGCCATTTTAGTATCATCGGCACTTTGACTTTCATATTCGGTATAACCATTGCGGCGGCGTGTTCTACTTAGTTTTGAGAGAATATACCCATTAACGCATCATAAAATCGTATAGACGAAGTCACTTCTCACCTGCGTTTTCTCACGTATCTACGTAGGAAATCCATTTGTCGAAAAAATGGATTATTACCAAATTCCTTTTTTTCCGGATGCAAACGCTGTTGTTTGAGCTCTCGCGAATAACGATCACGTAAACAGGTCCAGCGTCGTCGTGCCTCTGTTGACGACATGCCAATCATGGCGCCCACAACCTCCCATTCCTGCTCCTTCCGATAAGCTAAACGGAAATCTGGATTTCGTGGATCATATAATACTGGTGTCATTTTCACACGGGCAATCAGTGATAAATCTGATTCTTCCAACGTACGATGAGTTGTCATTGTACAGACGGCTTTCTTATCTTTTATGCCAAAATTTTAGAAGTTGTGTTTTTTGTTGTAGTTTCTTGGCTTCAGAAAATTTGTTGACAATTTTTTCGGGTAATCGTTGCGATGGACTACCGAGCGCTAATATTTACACAAGAATGTCGGGAGGGGTCTCAAAAGACGCGTCTCGGTCCCAGGATCACGAATATAACTCCGCTCAACCGATATTTTTAGTAGTTTGCGAGATATTTGCAGTTAAAGTTCAGAATTTTCTGTCATTTTCATGTGGTTGTTGTAATCACATTACCCTGTGAGAAAAAAATGACCCTTAGAGTCGGAACGGTGGCATGTTGCCACCGTTCAGGGCAACCACCCGGAGTTGGAATGGCGTAGCCCAGGGTTATTTTTTGAAGCGCGGCCGAAGGCCGCCTACGCGGAAGGGTTTTCTGCACATAAAAAACATGGATCGGGTCCCTAAACCCGGGTTATTTTTCGGTTTTTCGCAAATATTTTACAAAATAATGAAAATATCGGTTGAGCGGAGTTATATTCGTGATCCTGGGACCGAGACGCGTCTTTTGAGACCCCTCCCGACATTCTTGTGTAAATATTAGCGCTCGGTAGTCCATCGCAACGATTACCTTTTTTCGTTGATAATAGCGTATTCGTATGTACATTAAATTATTTATTTCTGCAAAGCTGTTAATTAATTTTTAGAGAATGGTTAAAGAAAAAGTAATGTCAGAAATTAGTTAAAGTGTTGCCAAGTTCGCCCTAACGCACCACGCACCATCTAGCGACGAATATAAAACGTCAAATGTCAAAAAGGTATTCGAAAAAAAATTGTAAAATCGCCATTTTGCTTTCCAGTTCCCGTAAATTTTGTGTGTGTGTAAATTTTAGGTAAAAATTTAGCCGCATAAAGAATTTTAACACCTCAATTTTGTGAAAATAATTCACATATTTAGTGTAAATTTAACGGAACTAAGTGAAAAGCTTATACTGAATATAATACTGTGCAAAGTGTGTTATGAAGTGAATGTGTAATACGTTTGCTTGGTAAAAAATTGGCTGCAACTCATCGGTGGTTTATTGTACTCGTGCAAAATGGAAAACGTCGTCGCATTTAATAATGAGGTAAGTAATATAAGCAAATTAATTATAGTGAATTCAGGAAAAGCCAGAGATGCATATAAATGCCGACATTTTATGTTTTAATTGTCGAATAATCTAAGAATTATAAAGATAAAAGGTGTGAAGTGACGACGCCTATTGCGTGATCGGGGGGCTGTGATTTTTTAGCAAGGCAGCGCAGCGTAGCTCAAGAAACGTGTATCTAGGTAGCGCTGTCACATTTTCCCCATTTATAAATTCTGGTATTCGGCCTGAAATTCGCAGTTGGAATATTCTTTTTTTGTCAAGAACAGAATAACATGCCGTAGTGGTGGTGGGGGTGTTGTGCGCTTTTAAGCAGTTAGGCGTCTGCCACACACCGCGCTTATTATATTTTTGTTATTATAAATTGGTAATAAATTCAATATGGTTCAATGAAAATTTGGCATTCACTCGTCTTGTAAAATAGTAGCAATTACATTTTGGGTACAGAAAACTTTAAATGAAATTGCACGAAAAGTTATATATATATTTTAACAAAGAGCAGCCTTCACCTCTTCCCTCCAGAAATTTCGGCTAGCTTGGAACTAACCTTCGTGTTTTTGCTGTAACTCGAACAATCCATGGTTTCGGATCCAATGATCATGGTTTCAACTGCTCACTTTTATGTACATTGCGATGCCATTGGCCGTGGCTACGTGTATGACTTGGCAACTTGTTCTCAACCTTCCGTTTCTACAGTTTGAAGTTATATTCGCTTGGGCTTGTTCTCAACTGGGTCCCTTTTTGATACTAACCCTTTTGCTATATAACAGCGGGCAATCAAAGAGAACCCATTCCTATTCGTCTCATATCAAAGTTGGATGGATGACGAAATATACTCATATTTGTTTAAACATATTCCTCAGTCTCGTATTTCAATCGAAATTGTTTCCCTCAACAAGCTTTTCTGAGATAGACCAAGGCTTATCTCATTGTTTAAGAATAATGCCGAACCATGACAGTTCCTTGAAACAGATTTTACTTGTTGGAGTAGCGACAAAACAACTCTCCTAATACATTGTAGCGGGAACGATAGCCAGTGACACCTTCTAGGTCATGTCACGCCCTCGTTTAAAGGAAGGGGTAGTTTAGTAAAGAGAGATGGGCTCATATCAGTAGATCAACCATCAAGGTTCAAGTCTTTATACATATATATTCTATACAAGGTCTGTTGTTGTTGTTGTTTTAACAAAATCACTCCCCGAAGGTTTTGGGGAGTGTTGTCGAAATAACAGTCCTTGGCCGGATATGAATCCGGTACGCTCCGGTACTCCCTTGCGGTACTGCCCGACTGTCGTGGGAGCGATTTGGTATGACCAGTGCAACCTTCTAGGTCATGTCATCCCTCCTTCCGAAAGGAAAGAGAAGATGGGTAATGAGAGGTGGGAGGCATCATATCCGTAGATCAACCATCGAGTTGCACATCATTACCTTTGTGCATATTGGTCGCCTCTTACGACCGGTATGCCTACCGCGGGCATATTCTAAGCCCCAAACCGCAAGGTCTGCTAGGGTTTACTTAACTTATTATTACTGATTCAATTTTTTATTCACAGCTTTCCAGCCTCTATGAACAGAAGCCGCCTATTTCAAAGGCCAAAATGGCGGCCATTACTAAATCTGCAATGCGTGCCATTAAATTCTATAAGCATGTCGTACAGAGCGTTGAAAAATTTATTCTCAAATGTAAACCGGAATATAAGGTACCGGGCTTATATGTGATTGATTCGATTGTACGACAATCGCGCCACCAATTTGGTCAAGATAAAGATGTATTCGCACCACGTTTTGCACGTAACATCAAAGAAACTTTTGCGAACCTCTTTCGCTGTGCACCCGAAGATAAAAGTCGCATTATACGTGTACTAAATTTATGGCAAAAAAATAATGTTTTTGCACCAGAAGTTATCCAACCGATATTCGATTTAGCCGATCCAAATCATCCGATATATCAATTACCACCTGGTGGTACTGGCGATAGTGCAACAAACGGCCTAAATATATCGTCGAGCTCTATGGAATTAAGTTTAAATAATATGAGTGGTATTGCGACAGGCTCAAATAACACGGATGATAAACATGGTGGAATGCCTGATTTATCGGTAAGTAATAAAACCTTGCAAACACCACAATAAAATTATGTAAAAAGTTAACTAGACATTGTTAAAATGGTGATTTTGTCTTCTTTCAATTAAACATGCATACTAACGAATTGCCAAAACATACCAATCATCAAATCATAAAAAAAAATCAAATATAATACAAACAAAAATTAGACAATGAGTCATGAGAAAGCTCAGAGTGTACTTGATAATAGTACTTTGCGTCAACTCGAACATATGCAACAATATCTCAAGCGTCAATCAGCAACAACAGCTGTGAGTGCAACGAAATCGTCGCGTGAATTGAGAGAATCGCGTGAAACACGTGAAACACGTGATTTGAGAGAAATGCGTGATATGAGAGATGTACGTGAATCGCGAGAGGTGCGTGACTTGCGAGATCTACGTGAGCCGCGTGAAGTACGTGATTTGAGGGATGTACGCGAGGTACGTGACTTGAGAGATGTGCGTGATTTACGTGATATACGTGAGTCGCGTGAGGTACGAGAAGTTCGGGAACTACGAGATGCACGTGAATCCCGTGAGCTGCGTGAAATGCGAGACACGCGTGAGTTGCGTGATTCCAGAGAAAGGCGGGACTCTCGTGGTGAACGAGATGCGCATGAATATGCACGTTTAATCGAGGCTAGTAGTGGTGGTATTGTCGGTAGCAGCCGAATTGCAAGCCTTGGTGGAAATGGGGGTGCTGGCAGTAGCGGATTCTCTAGCAGTGGCAATAAAGCTCTACATGCTGAACAATATGCCAAATATACAAAAAGCTCACATGATGTTTTAATCGCTGATGATGATGGTATCGAAAACAAATCGCCGAATAACACTTCTAAGCTGATCGATGTAATTTCCTTCAATTGTCTATCATTTTGTTCACTTAGGGTTTTCTTCACCGTCTCTGGTTAGAAATCGCTCTGTTATTTGCCAAACAAAGTGACGGTGAAAAAGGCCCTTAATTTGTTGTTTCATTTTTGTTTTAGCAGTCACGTTCCTTGCTTAATTGTGATAGTTTATTTGTTAATCTATAGATATGATATTTTGTATAAATTTTTTTTTGCTGATTGGTTTTGGAATGTAAAATACAGATTTCTTTATAATAAAAAACATTAATTGTCCCGTGCATGCGCTATAACTAGATAAATCTATTTCCCCGAGCAAGGTTCGAAAAATTTCTTATTGCATAGCTGGTAAGGATGAGATTTAAAATACAAATAATTTCGTAAAATTAATGCTTTATATGTACACGGAGTTTATTTACAGATTTTAAGTAATAGACATAGAGTAAGATTGATAGGTATATTAAATTAGAGCATCCAAAGAAAATACAACTGATTCATCTCGGAAATTTTCCAAAGAACGTAATTTGTTCGGAGATTACTTTAAAGCTCTTTTATTTCATTGCTTTTTGGCGAGTGACCCGAAATAATTTCAATCTAAAAACTGCAAATAAAAATCTTTTCTGTTTTTCATATTCCCTGCTCGTTTGCGTGTTTAGGATCGTTTCTTACCATTCATATTTAATTTTTGTTTTAAATTTGAAACGCATGTAATTTTTTTATTCAAATATTAATACATTTTTTTAGAACAACAACCTTCAGCAGCTACTTAATGATCCCAATGTACTGCGACAACTGCAGACTTTACAAAATTTCCAAAAAATGAAACAACAAGAACAAGAGCAACAATATAAAATTAACGAAATGCGCATGCAAGAAGTGGAGTTTGAGAAACATTTACAAAATGTTTTAAAGGTAAAATATTTTCATTATCAGTTGGTTTTTTTTTATAAATCTTTTTTTTTTTGTTTTTGTTATTCTTTTTTACGTTTTTTAACTTGAACAGACGCAGCCTCCTCCACACGTAGTCGGCCATACTGCAGGGCACACCGCCGTCGCTGAAGCAAAAAATGAGTTCAACAAAGAAGTGGAATTCGTATCGGTGGAACAAAAAATTGAGGTATATATGTATACTAACATGTATACTAGCATGCTCTGGGTTTCAAGCAAAATTTCGAAACGATTTTTAGTCAACATGTTACCTTTTAAAATTGGCTGTTTTTGGTTATCATATTATAATTTCTCGGTTGCTCAACATATGATGTATTTTCCGAAAAGCAACAGCACTATGTTATTCGTTTCGCATTATTGTACATAACCCGAACAAGCTAGTATATTTTTTAGATACATGCATAAATTTATGTTATTGTAATGTTTTAGATGTTTTATTTAATTTAAATACGTTGCAATAAGTATCATTTGACATAAATAAACGCAAATATTGTATACAAATGCATACAAAGGGAGAGATGTGAACTAAAACGATTTTATTTTTATGTTAATTCAATCGAACAAATGTTAAATGTACAAATGGATACTATAAACTAACAAATTTTCATTTAATTAATTTCTCTCTAAAATGCTTTGCATACAATATACCGTTTTACTTGTGCTGACGTGCGGTTGATAAAATTGAAAGAAAAATATACATATATATAAAACAAATTCGGAAAAAATCACTAAGAGATCGGATCAGCACCCCATTACCTGATGTTGTTATACCAAAGAGTTGACAAAATGTCATAGATGAATGTCAAGTCTAGTTAATGATAAAATTGAAGAAAATAAAAAAAAAACGTGCAAGCTGAACTTTGTCATTCAATATAAACAAGGATACGGCTCCAAAAATTATTCTGTTAATTTTGTAAGCAAAAGATGGGTGTGCAGCATTTTTCAAAAGAACTAGTTTAGATTGTGTTAAGATCTTATAATTTAAAAATTTGCTATTTCATGATTCATGAATGTATATGTGACCCATTTGTAGACTAAAAGAAAAAGAGCAACTTTGTTAAAGGTGAAGTTCAATTCGCGATTTCAATTAAAACTTGTAGAGATATTTCTGCCCCTTTTATTTGACCATTTTAATAACAAATTCAAACATTTTTTTACATAAAGGGAAAACCCGCTGTGAGTTTTTTTTTTTAATATTTACTTTTTTTTATATGCAAAAGCCAAGCGTTTTAAACTGTTGACTAACTTTCACACTGTGGATTGATTCTCAGCTGCTTTGATTGCTTTGGCTGCTTTCTCTATTTCAGTATATAGTACATATTTATAAGACATACAAATTGTAAGTTTCTGTTTTAAAAAAATATCACGGATATTATCGTTTTTCCACTGGATTTATGGTTTGTTCATTTACTAACAACTCGAGCTTAAGCTGTTCAGGCTCAATGCTATTCTTCTAAGAGTCTGTTCCAGAACTTTGTAAAAGAAATAGACAGAAAAAAACATTTTCTTTAGCTGTTGCGTTGCTATTGCCGAAATGAAAAAGTTGGGCAGTTTTTTGTAATTATGTATGGTGAAATTCGAAGGCCTGCAAAATATTATGGTGGAAAAAATTTAAAATTGTCATAAAAATACAAAAAAATAATAAAGACAATGAATTTCAAAAACATTCTGAACTTTAGGTTCTAGGCTTAGCATTGAGTGAGAACTCATGATTTTTAAATGCAACCTCAGGGCGGGTTTTCACCTAAAATAGTGGGAATATTCAAAAAAAAAAATTCACTGCGCCTTTTACCACCGTCTCTGCGTCTCTGGGTTTATGAACGTACCTACTTTTATATATGAAATCGATAAGAAATATTTAAAAATTCGAACTGAATTTACCTTAACTCCGGAATTTACATCGAGCATGCGCGTGAGCGTTTGCAAAGGTAAGATTACAAAAAGCATGACGAAATTATAAGGTGGCAGGAGTAGATGAGCTGATTGTTACAACTTTTTGAGCAACTCTTTTCGCAGTATGATTTTAACTTTAAACGAAGTAATTATAAAAAGAAAACACCTGGAAAATGGATGTACTTTTATATGTATGTTGAACTGCTACCACCTTATTATTGCGCCATGCCAAAAACGATGAAATTCCGCCGGACTTGGTGTGCAACGTATAACAACGTTTGCGTAGCGAGCTGCTGGTAAGTTAATTCTACATATTTTTTTGTTTAGCTTTAAAATTAGAAAAATTAATGATAATGAAAATAGGCGAAAATATGCCAGATGAAATCAAATGGACAACAATATTTTTGTTTGTTTGTTTAAAGTGAAATTTGCTCAAAAACGTAAAACGTAGATAAAGCGAAAGAAAAAAACGAAGATTAGTGTGAAAATCACACTTTTGAAAAAGACACGTCAACACGATTCTATGCCACGCCTTACAACCAGGCTTCTAGGATTAGCGTATTATTATAACCGATTTTTTGTTATTTCAACTATTTTCCTTTCTTTACACATTGCTTATGACACTCCATTGAACTCAAACAGAACACTCATCATCCATCTCCAATATTCCAACATTGCAACAAAAAAACCACTAAGCACTAACCAACTTTTCCATCAAAATAGCTCTACACCTGTATTCCCACTAATACATAATTCCTCACCAATCCATAAAATATCCCGCTCGCCTCATACATTTTTGTAATTTATTTTCTTTTTGTCAGTTTCATTTTAGTTTTCTTTTAATTTTTTTTTCTTGTAACAAAATTATATATCTCTTGACTTTGCGCTCCTACTTCCAAATCGTAGGTTATCAATTTGGATGCAAACGATTCACGCAGCCCATCGCCAGCAAATGATCGTGATCGGTATAACAACAACAATAATAATAACAATAAGGCCTCTACTCGTCGTCGCAGCAGTCGCAGCCGTACTCGCTCACGTTCTCGTGATCGTGGTGGTGCTCGTCGTCGGCGTTCACGTTCACGTTCGCGCAGTCGATCACCACGTGGCTCATACAGACGTCGTTCATCACGTGATCGTGATCGCAGTGATCGGAATAGCGGCAGAGATAAAGAGAGGGATCGTGAGCATGAGCGTGAGCGTCGCAAGAAGGGATTGCCCGACCTAAAGAAGGAGCATTTAAGTGGTAAAATATAAATGACTAATCTTATGGTTACCCCGAACGCATAAAAAATTAATTGGTTTATAAAGTTCTTATAATTATAAACATTTGTATTAAATTGTATTTTACAAAGAATTATAAACCTTTTTTATTTTATGCATTTGGCGGTCTTTTTACAATGTTCAAATGCTATATTTTTTTAACCAATATTTTTTTCCATTCCAACAGCGTTTTTTTTTTGTCCATTTTTTGTCCGCTGTCGTGCTTATATAATCCTTCTCAGAAGTCAATGAATTCCGTTCTTAACGACAATTCTTATCATATTGCGGGCCAACATTTGATTCCTTTTTGGTCAGTTTCTTAATAAATTGTTTTGATGGAATGTGCTTTTTATGCCAGATATTCTTGTGGAAGTAGATATTTTCATGATCATTACGAAAGTTAAACAAAATTATAAGCACGCATTTACTTCCGAAATTGTATTTCTAAAAACAAGTCTGAAAGAACTTTCGATATGGAACTTAGAACGCTTCATCTCAAAGTCTGCCGGAATCCACCAAATCTTCTGAACAGTTGTTCTGATGACTTCTTGTTATCATATACAGGACAACTGCTCTTCTTATGTACAACGATGTATAGTATTTGCGGAAGAGCAACTGGCTAAACTGAAGTGGGTTAACATCCATGGCTAGCCTCTTAGGCGTTTCAGCTATTACAGATTGAAGTGAAATTCAACAAAGCCTGAACGGTCAAGATTATAGTTCTAAGCTTAAGGTTAGAAGTACAGGAGGGGTTCTTTGGAGTACGGGAGTGATTGGTTAAAGGTTATGTTTGTCTAGACACCGGTTTCAGGAAAGGCTGAAGAAAAATAGTTTTTTTTACTTGGATTTTGTATAAAATCTTACAAAAAAATAATTTTTCATTTATATTGGTTTCATGAAACTTGCAGCAAAATATAATGCATTGTGTATAAGTAAATAAGTCAGCCATACTTAAACCTTCTCTAGACTACTGACCCCAAGTTACAACTCCACAACAACCCTCTTGGCCTTTCAAGCGTTGTAAAATGTTACCTCGATTTTTAGGCTAATTTATACAACACCTGAAAAGCCCAAGAGGTTGCTTCATTTAAAAAAAAACAGAATTCCACAATCACTAATAAGTTATTTTATTTTCTACTTTCAGCTCTTCCTTGGCATCTTCGTTGTTAACTGATGTGTGTTTTTGTGTCAAAATAAAACAAGTGAAAAAATAATCGCAAATTTATAAAGATAAAATCGTGTGGCAAAAAGTGTTTAATCTACGTTTTTGAGCAAATTTCGCAAACAAACGCGACAAATTAGTTGGTTAGGTTTTATCACTGTCAGAAAAAAGCTTAACCGAAACAAAAGAAACTAAAATCTTAAACCATTGTTGTAGAGATATTAACTTAAGTATATCATGACTGTAGATGTATGAAGGCACAATCTTAGTGAGACAGTGTAAATTTCTAAGTCCAATATTTGTGCCCATGAAAGTCATATCCAATATTTTTCTTTTTTTACAAGGATCCAAATATGTATGTATGTAGCTTAATAGAATTGAGATGTAAATATCATAATTAGCGTTAGAACGTTGTGGCTTTTCGCATTTCAATCTGGCTTTTTCTGCACTTTGTTTTGCCACTGCTGTTCCAATAGTCGAAAAACTGTTCGAGCTATTATTTTATTATAAATATAAGAATGAGAACATACCTCCAATAATTGGTTTTAGCAGCTCTTTACTTCTCACAAACAATTTTTCAACATCATTTTTATCGTATAGCAATTGGATTGTAAAGCTTAGTTTTCGAATTACCGACTGATAAAATTGTTTTATTGTTGTAGTTGTAACAGTAGTAGGCGGTCACCATCTGACCTTCAAGTAATTCCGCATACTATAAGGGTTTTACTAAAATGCACAGAGGTTAGAGATGCTTCTTACCTCTCATTTCCATAGTTTCCTTACGGAAGGAGGGGGTGAGTGAACCTAGAACGTTCCACTTTTCATTCCAAATTCCACGGGAATGTACCGCAAGAAAGCAAAGGACTGTCACTTTCGACAACCCTCCCCAAATTTTTCGGGAAGTGTTTTTGGTCGTTAAAAGAACAAAAACAAACAGGCCTGCCTCAGTTGGGCTAATTCTGGACACTTTATTAGCATTAGGAGAGGTGGGACATAGTCACAGTCTAATTTCAGTAAGACTTAAATTTAGTTCTAGCTTTTTAGGACAATTTTATATGGGCTATCCATTAAAAAATGGTTTATCTAAATTAAAATCATACTCTATTTTTACTAAAAACTATCCCCCAGTGACATTTGGATAATTTTTTCTATATGCAAATCTGATGCTCTGGTCCAAGCCTATGCTTATGATCCAATTGCCAATTATGACAACTGTGACTTACTTTTCAAGGTTCAATTCGTGATGTTCTTAATTCTGTCCACTATTCTAAATTTACAGAAACGAAAAATTGTCTTTAGGAAGATATTAAATTCGGCTATTTAACTCAAATAATGTCCGGCCCTTTAAAATACGCATTTCCTATGAACACTTGACCTCAGTTATGAGAACGTAGAGTATTATCTAATATTGGGAAGCCTAAGTAAATAATTTGTTCTGCCATCCGCAATGTTTGTAAATTAAATTTGTCATTACAAGAATTAAGTTTGGCGATTTTAAAAAAAATATCGAAGTGTAATCTTTTCAAAGTTTTTTCTGATCTATTTCGAATTACAATTTTCCATTAAACAAAAAAACATCAGTCCGTCAGCAACAAGATAGCCTTTTATATTTATTTGTTAATACAGTTTTAATATAATCAAATCTGTTTGAACTTAATACTTAGCAATCACTTCCTCTGTCTTTCCCATTCTCATTCCAGTCTGCAGCACGACACTATGGGTGGGACATCTCTCAAAACTTGTCTACCAAGAGGAGTTATCCGACACTTTCGGCGCTTATGGCGATATCGTGAGCATCGATTTGATTGTACCACGTGGGTGTGCATTTATCGTTATGAATAGGCGTCAGGATGCATACAAAGCAATGCAAGCACTTAAAAATCACAAATTACAAGGGCGTAACATTACAATTTCTTGGGCTGCCGGCAAAGGCGTTAAAAGTAAAGATTGGAAGGACTTTTGGGATCTAGAGTTGGGTGTAACCTACATCCCATGGAATAAATTGGATAATGACACAGATTTGGATGCATTAGAAGAGGGTGGCATGTTTGATGAAGATTCGATGCCTGGCTGGGTTAAAGATAAAATAAATCATTTGAAGAGTTTGAAAGAGAAAGCAGCCGAAGAAGCTGCAAAGGGGCCATCGGAGGCAGCAAAACCGGGCATATTATTTGGCATAGATACAACACAACCGCCTCCTGGTCCACCACCTACTGGTGGACCACCCCCAAAAATGCCACTATTACCCCTACAATTCCCAATGGCACCACCGATGGGCGGACCACCTCGTATGCTGGGTCCTATGGGATCGATGCCACTTTCCGGCATACCTATGCCACCAACTATGGTGCCGCCCGGTATGCCACCGCCGCATCCGATGATGATGACTGCTGGCATGATGCCACCTGGCTTCCCACCCATGCATGGACCACCAATGGGTGCTGGTAATGGACCACCACCAGGTATGGGACCACCAATGGGTATGCCACCACCAAGTATTCTAGGTCAATTCCCGCCACCATCTGCCATGGGTGGTGGTGGTGTTGGTGCGCCTCCACCGGCGATGATTGTTAATGCACCAACCGGCGACGATCAAATGGATATTGAAATGGATGACGACGATGGTCCCAGCTCAGGTAGTAACAGTGCACCCACGCCAGTGAGCGCTCCTGCTACGAGTTTTAATCAGCCGCCACCAACGTTTAGTGCACCAGGAGCGCCCGGTGTCGAAACCACCAACAAACCATCAGGAAGTTCTGGAGGACCAAGCGCTGAAAAAGAGGAAGAAGATATATTTACACGTGAACGAAATCGGGAACGTGGCGGTCCAAATGGAGGCAATCGTTGGGGTGGCCGTGGCGGAGAAGTAGACTTAGTTGAAGCAGCGAAAAGGTGGCGTGAAAACAGTGGCAAACCTAATTTCAATGAAGGTGGTCCACCTAACTTGAAGGATGGCCCACCGAATTTCAATGAGGCTCCACCCAATTTCAATGAGAGGCCACCTAATTTTAATGATGGTGCCATGGGCGGTCCTCCAAATTTTCGTGAAGGTGGTATGGGTGGCCCACCATCTCATTTCAATGATGGAGGCCCACCTAATTTTAATGATGGGAATCGTGGCGGCCGTGGTGGTGGCCCAATGAACATGCCACCACCAGAAATGAATCGCCCAGATTTTATGAATGGTAAGTGCATTGTTAACTGGAAAAGAAATTTGAGTTTTAAAAATAATATTTTCTTATTATTTAATAGATTTTGATGGTCGTGGTGGTGGACCTGGACGCCGTGGAGGCGGGCCAAGAGGAGGCAATCATAATGGAGACTTCTATCCCAATATGCAAAATCGTTTTAATCAACCTACAAGTCTCTTGCAAATGCGTATACCTCCGCCAAATTCCTTCAATCCTCGCATGGGTGGACCCGGTGGTGGGCCGATGTTTATGCGTGGTGGGCATGGAGGACCAGGAGGTCCACCAGGACAAGGTCCTGGTAGGCAAGGTAAGAGCGAACTCAGTGACATTGGCAGCTTTTTCATATATTCTCAGCAAATTTGCACTTACGTAATTTCTTTGTTTTGTTTATTACAGGTCCGTTCAATCCACGAAATCCATTCGATCGTGATGGACCTGGTGGCCGTGGAGGACGCGGTGGTCGAGGTGGTCGTGGCGGCCGCGGAGGCATGGGCGGACATGGTCCCCCGGGTAATTGGAGTGATGAAGAGGGTGATGATGGTAACATGTTCAAACGACGACCAGGCGGTAATCGTTTTCGTGACCGCGACATGTCCGATGACAGGCATGGACGTGGTGGTCCTGGTGGTGGCAATCGACGAGGAGGTCCTTACGGTGGCGGTCGGGATCGTGATCGGGATCGCTCGGACCGTGGTGATTATCGCGACAGTGATCGAGGCGATCGTGGACGAGGCCGTCGGAATTCGAGAGACGATTCACGAGATAGTGCCAGCAATCAAAATGCACGACCTGTTTCTAGCTTTGAGGACACCGAAGCTGATTGGGACATGGAGTTGGAGGATTATAAACCAGATGCAGCAGCAAAAGCAAAGGACGCTAACAGCAATAAAACAACGAACAATAAAGAAGAAGCCAGTGAACCTGCAAAGAGATTTAGTATGGATAACCAGGAGCAAAGGAAAGATACAACAGAAAACAAAACATCAGATGGCGAGCGAAAAGAGGACAAGCCATCAGCTGAGTCTGATAAGCAAAAGGATCAAAACACATTAAGTGAGAAACCGCAAATGAAACCAACACCTGCTCCAGAAACTATAGCGCCCTCACCTGCTAAGCCCCAAGTGGATAATGAAAGCAATCAAAAGCCGACAGCACCGCCTACAGAAGCGAAAGAAGCATCTGCAGTTATCGCAGCACCGCCGAAAGATACCGGCGCAGAAGCGGAAAAGGCAAGTGAGTGAAATGATCAGCATTGATTGGACAATGGAGTAATGAAGAGTGAATAGAGAGAACAAACTCAACTCACGTATATACTACATACTACGTATTGAATGTTAGCAAAGCAACTATTTTTTATTATTAAACCTAATTCTATATAGAAAGTTACATAAAAATAGATAAAAAAAACAAAATGTTTGCTTAATTTATAAAATATGAGCAAAATTTGAAAATTATTTCACTTATTAATGGACGGGACGCTAGCGAAAGAGGTATACATATGCAGATTTGTTAAACATTAAAAAGCGAAATAATAAATGTGTACAAGCATGCCTTGCACAACAAATGAACGTAAGAGATTTCCCTTTTGCAAAAAAACAAGAAAATTGACAAACTCAAACTAGTAAGTGACAAGCAACATACCTACTGTTTTACCACTTTATAATTAGCTATGAATGTGTTGTTATTAAACAAAGGAGACACAATATAACCCGATGAAGACAGACTAAAATTCCAAATATATAGTCAAACTTTAAAAAACATACACATTGTTTTTGAATTTTCCGCTTTTTATATTACAATAAGCGGAAAAGTTTTAAACACAAATTTTTCTAAGCTAACCGATGCAGAACACTGGGTAACTTTTTTAATTATAAAAAGTTTTCAATGATTCAAAGCTAAGCTTAGAACATCAATTTAACAATACATATGAACATGTAAATCATATAAAACTGGACAAAGTTTATTTTAATGTTTTTTTTTTTTTGTTTCGAATAATGTTATAATTTTATAAAATACCTACATACATACTATTAAACAACATAAAATGTAATGTTCGAAGCAATTAAAAATAATCATCAATCGAGTACGCCAACTTTTCAAAATCATAAGATTTTAGTCATGGACAGCACTCAAATGTCGGATAAAAATATAATACATGCAAGTATAACACGAAAACAAAATGGAATTAAAAAAGGTCTTAGTATGTATTCATATAGTTTACTGCAAATTATCGTATATATTTATGTATATGTAATAACGGATATTATTTGAAGAAATAAATATGCAAATTCAAATATTTTTTTGCCTTATTCTTGCGCCAAGTCAGGATTCAAAAGCTTATAAATGACTGATATGACCAGTTAAACAATCAGCGGAATATTTACAAAGGCAAGACACAAAGCTTTATGGAAAGTTATAATGGATACATATATATATATACAACATAAGGGACGTTAAAACATCGGGAACTCCCCTAAAACTTTGTATCATGCTTTGTCGATGTAATATAAACAATGATAGTATGGTGAACTGTCGGGAAGCAATCAGTTCGCCGATAGCAAACCTCGGCATTACTAAAGATATGGTTCGCCGAAGTAGTTACTGCACCATAACTTTTTCCCCATGGCGATGATGAATTATAAATGAATTCAATTAGGTGTGCTTAAAGATCAGAGCGATATATTTAAAATCAAATGGTATTAAAACATATATTCTTTCTTTTTAGATGCGTCCAATTTTATCGCTTACAATATTTCCATACATAACTACCACAAATACATATAGTTGCGTTCCATTATCAAAAGTGCTTCTTAACAAAAGTCTTCATTTATTATGTCTGTATTCACCGCCAATCCTCGCTCTTTTAATGCTTTTGAAATAAGTCGATGTTTTTCCTGACGCTGCTCTTGTTCCCTACGTTGTGCGTCCAATATTTCATCAACAGAGATTTCTTTTAATGGCAGTTTGTTTTCTCTCTCACGATCCTAAAAATACAAAGGCGATGATTATTCAGTAAAGATCAAATATCTACAACGATTCAACTACTTACAATCTCACCCAAAAGAACAACATTCTCGCCACGTATAATGAATACTCCTCGTGGTATGTCACCATACTCATTGCCCACATGTATACGTTCGATAGTTCGGTGTAGTACCAAATTAGCGAATTGGTCGACGGAGCGCAAATAACCAATTAGCGTGCGTCCGTCGCGTAGCAAAACCATCAATTTTTCTATGAAATAAGGTGAATAGAGGTAAAACAAAATTGGTTCAGCACCAGCAGTGGATGTACCAGGTAAGAATTACGAGTTTGAAAACTTACTATCGACTTCATCCAAAAGATGTGCTGTGCCGGCTAAGGGATTAAGATCGTCCATTTGTATAAGTAATTTTTCAACAAATTATTTTACTTATTTATAGTGTTTTTATGTGCATATTTTGGCAATATAAGTACATTTAAAGTGTTTGGAAAGAATAAAATGTTTACAAAAAAGTTTACATTAAAATGACAGCAAAATTTCCCTATTAAAAAGGTTCAGGGTTGCATATTTGAGTTCATCAAATCCTTATACGCCATGTTGGTGTAATTACATTTCTAGCTTGCTTTTTACAATCTGGAATCTTGGGTTAAATAACGGGTTCCACGAACGAATAGTACAACAAAGATTTCTTAACTAATCCCTACAATTTTCGGGAATGTTGTTGCAAGTGACACTTCTTTGCGGGATATAATTCAGTTCTCTCTTCCAGTACATACGCGAATGAATAACGAATGAACTTGTTATGAAAACCAGATTGAGTACGACATATACCTTTAAGGGCCACTTGCATAAAAGTCGGTTGAGCCTAATCGGTCCTTAATTTGACATCTAACTATGCAAAATACGTCAAATTAAACCCCGGTTAGCGATTACCGGTTTTTATGCAAGCGACCGATAAAGAAGTAAGGTTAGCAAAATGGGGCTATCGCAAGTAGATCGCTTTCAGTGCAGACCTATGTTAACTTCACCAGGTAAAAAATAGTAAACTCTGGCAGCTTTTCTGATTTGACAGCAACGAATCGAGGGAAATGGAAAAAGGGCGATTATTGAAACGAGGAGCTTTTCGTGATTATTTTCACCAATTTTGTCATCAGTTTAAAATCGAATCAGTCAATAAGAAACGAAAAATAAGAAAAATCGCACATAAATCTCATTACGTTCCAAAGTTCGGATTGTAAAATAAATATAATAGTTTTATTCGAAAGACGTGTCTTGAATAATAAGAATTGTAACGGGAAGACGACACAACGGGGCAGGAAAATCAAATAAAAGTAACTGTGCAAGGCAAAATAGTGAAAATGAAAAAAATGGCTGGAATGATGAAAAAGGATATGATGATTGGAATTTGTTCTATTTGCTGATAATTAACGATGCTGTCTTCATTTGCTCTTGTGGATTAGTTTTCGACAATAACTTTTACCTATTTTCTCGTTATTGTTTGTTGGACGAGAGGTTAGATGGGGTGGGTGTGATTAAATGAAAATTTCGTTGTAGTTGTGTAATGCGGTCACTGCCAAACTTTGACCAAATTACCACCCACCTCAACGCTGTTCAGGTTAGCCGTCTGTCGTTATAGCCAAGTACACAAATAAATGTAATAATGATTTTAAATATAGGATGTATGAAGTTTC
Organism: Sphenella marginata; assembly: GCA_951509765.1. Lineage (NCBI taxonomy): Eukaryota > Metazoa > Arthropoda > Insecta > Diptera > Tephritidae > Sphenella > Sphenella marginata. The sequence goes on from OX608083.1 coordinate 59,480,986, forward strand.
TGAAATGTAAAATTTAAACTTTTGGTTTTCAGTAGGTAATAAATTAAAGCAAAAACGTGGTTAAAAACATGCGGCCAATGAAAAAAGCGTTATCAGCAAATAGAATAATTTTTCACGATTGAATATCCCAATTCCAATGGAAATTCACAATAATTATTATTTCATGCATATTTCAGTTCTTTAGAAAAGTCGAATTTAGAGTAAAAATTAAAAAAAAAGTCTATGCTAACAAATAGTTTGATTAACCAACTGAATACCTAACAATAACACATCAACAACTAAAATAGAAAACATTCATTGAATACAAAAAAGCGGAAAAAGCAACCATAAAGGCTGGTAACTAAACAAAAACAAATCAGTCAGAATATAATAATATTAATTATATAAAGTGTGTCGAACTGAAAAATTATAAGCAAATCGTTAACCTACTCTTCAGGCAATAATCAACAAACATGAATACGTTTCTACGTCATCAGCCGAAAATCCTGCGTAGTGGACAAACATCGACGAAAATCGTAACAGATGTCATCAGCAGAAAATGTGAGTAATACAAAAAAAAATATTAAAAATTTAGATACCTACACCAAAATAAGATACAAATTTATTTGTTACATGGCGGCAGCAATATTTAACATATATTTTAGGTATAGTTTTTACATTCTTATTTATTTGTTTGTCGAAATATGTTTTATTTTTTTTTGCGAAAATTTCCATTGTTAATTGCTTTGCAGTCGACATTCGTTTCTGTTCGGGCTTTTATTGTTTTTGTTCTGTACTTCATTCTATGAAGCTTCGCTACCGGCAGCGGATTGCGCAGTCCCATTGTGTTGTTGTTAGTGTACGGCGATCAGCTGATTGTCGAGATTGTGCGGTGACCATCTGTTAGGTATTGGGTCGAATGCAATTCATTAATTTCTCTTGCCTTTACTCTGCTGAATTGGATTTTTTACAAATTACAAATACTTACATACGTTTTCATCAAGCCTCGTCTTTTTATATTCTCCTAAACATGATAACCATGGTATGGTTACTAATGAAGGTAAATTTCAAGATAAGCAGGGCGAGACTACCTCCTGATAATATATGACTGATAAAATATAATTTTTGTATAAGAACTTATAACGATAACGGCCTAAGTCTAAGTTAATTAAAATTGAATTTAAGGAAATAATGATTTGTGTGTAGTTTATTTTTGTTTTTGCGTAGCGTTTTCTAATATCTCTATGTGATCAAATGCCCGTTTTTTAATAAAATACATATGCACAGTTGTGATGAAAATAATAGTAGTGCGTACGAAAAAACCATATTGTCGAAATTTTGGAGCAATTAACAATTAATAAATTTATATAGCGCTAGTAGATATTATTTTGAGCACAGCTGTATGTATGTACATGTCGAACTCTTCTAACGGAAGTCCTAAAAACCTAGCGGCTTCAACAGGGGAGGACCAGAGGGATATGGGTGTTAGAAGAGTAGGCTCGGATGAGCAGACAAAAAGATGGTTAGTAGTATGGGGGGACAAGCCGCATGCCGAACAGACATTAGGCAAGTCGGGGTTCAGTCTGGATAGGTAAGAGTTTAACCTATTACAGTATCCAGACCGGAGTTGGGCCAGCATCACCCTAGTCTCCCTAGGCAGCTCGCGCTCCTCTTCGGCAACGGGTGGTGTTGTTGCCTGAAGAACGGAGTTCACCGGGAGAGAGCCAACATAGGAATTTACCGAATTTGTGTGGATGAGGGTGAGGGCCTGCCGGTGCACCTTAGGATCAAACGGCGTGGAAATCAGGTGCCGGATCTCATCGTAGTGTTTGCGTAGATGGCTCCTTATGCTCCTGGGGGGCGGATCCTCGTTGATCAGGCGTCCGTTCGGATGCTGCGGTTTGCAACAGTTGAACAGGAATTGCCTGGTCAACATCTCGCTATGCTCTTTAGCGGCGAGCATTTTCGCTTCATTATGTAAGTGATGCTCAGGAGACATAAGAAGACACCCAGTGGCGGTACGAAGGGCGGTGTTTTGGCAGACCTGTAGCCTCGTCCAGTGTGTGTCAGCTAGCCCCGGCGACCATATAGGCGTCGCGTAGCTCAGTACCGGCTGGCCAATTGCTTTATATGTAGCTAGTAACGTTTCTTTGTCTTTACCCCAAGTGCTGCCAGCTAGGGACTTGAGGATTTTGTTACGGCTTTGGACAGCCGGTTCTACGTACCGGAATGACTCGGGGTTTCCCCGACCAAGGGCTGTTATTTCACTACCCCCCTGCCTAAACCGTACATGCGTAATCTCTTTTCTTATTGAAATATTTCAACGACCTTTCGCTGTTTATATATTCGTTGGCTCTTTTTTATGAAATAAATTATTTACATACATACATATGTAATTCAACCTTCAATCGGGCTAGAAATCCCCAGGATTATTGTTGTTTTGCCAAGAAAGTGCCAATTATCCGGCGATAAGTACCTATGTAAATCCGTACATACATGAAGCTAATTCTCGATGTGTGAAAGTGGCATACGTCTTTGTATATATTTGCGAAATTTATCAAATGTGCTGTAATTATTATTCACTGTTTATCTATTAATATGTTAGTACGTATAACTACGGTAAATAAGAAACAAAAACTTGTAAGTTCAAAATAGAGAAATAACGAAAGTAAAACTTTTGATAATTTTATTATATAGTACAAATATTAAAAAATTTCTCATAACAGCTGGTCATTATCCCGTCCATTGACATCAAAGATGAGTGACATTTGCCAGTTGCTAGTCACTCGTCGCAATCGTGTTGGGATTTTATTTGGGGAAAACAATGCCTAGCACAGAGTAATACTTCGACTTTTGTAGACTGACTTTGACGCCAATATGAGTGAAATTTTTTTTATACTGCTTATTGTATATTGAACAATTGACCACAGCGGTAAAAATAAAAACATAAATCACCAGCAACAAATTACTTTTGGCTAAGAAAATTTTTAACTTAGGAAGCAAGGAACAATTTGGGCAGTAAAGACTCCAGCAGACCTGTTAAATAATGATTAGTTTGATTGATTATTTTCCTGAGAATTCATTTCATGACTGATTAATAATTTTTAATGATTATTTTCCAATTAATTAAGGAAAATTCAAAAAAAATACATAAATAAAAAGCTCAAAAATAATTAAAATTAATAAAAAAAAAAATTTTTTGTGATAAATTTTGGTTTTTTTCAAAAATTTTTTAATTAGTTTCGATATAAAAACATTTTTTTTTTTTACAATTTTTATTTTTTTTATAATAATCGTAAAACATTTTTTCTCTACATTTTTTTATCGTACCCAATTTATAATTGAATTTTTCTTGAAAACAATTAAAAAAAATCCGTCTAACTGCTTACTAATTACCAGGAGCGGATTCACGGGGGGTGTTTTTCGGGTTTCAGGCGTATCCCATCACATGTAGTCTTATTTAGACCTGTTAAATAATGATCACTAGTTGTAATAATTACCGGTTTTTTAATGATTATTGTTCAACTAATTAAAAAATAATAAAAATAATCATGATTTTTCACAATTGAAAAAAAAATTATATAAAAAAAAACCAAAGTAATCAAAAATTGCTTTGAGAAACGTAACAAATCCTAATTTAATTTTTTTTTTAATCATAATCAATTAATTTTTGTAAATTATTATTGGCCTTCAATTATTAAAATTTTGTAAGAGTTGAGCTCAAGGCCTTGTTAAAGATTGAAATACAAGAATAAGTGTTTTATGTATTTCTAATTTTATTTTCGATATTTCGATCTCATTCTGAGATCATCATCAGGAACTGTGAATAATTCATAATAAATAATCATTACCAATTAAGTAATCCTTTCATTACTAGTCAATTTCTAATTACTAATGAAATTTCAATTCAATTGAAATGCAATTTATTCAAGCGTTACTTGCATTCAAGTGCTAATACAAATTCACAGCAAACATTTTTTTGTAATACATATGTATCAATATCGTTTTACATATGTGTTCCACATGAATTCTTATGCACTCATCCGTACATGCAAAGTATCTCATTAATTGCATGCAAAAATACCGGCTCTGAAAACTTTAGAATTAGCTTATAAGTAACTAGAGTTTGTCCATATTTTAAAAAAAAAAAACTGAAAATTCACTTAGAGCGAGCGAGTATTCCTAATAAGGGAATTATTCCTATTAAAAAATTTAACATGTGTCAAATTCATTAGGTTATTTAAAAAAGTTGTGCCTAAATGCCGTCATTTACTGTTGTCCGTCGCGTCAAGTTTTCGGAATATTACATTTGTAGATTTTATCACCTGTTAGGTGCTTATATTGTGACCGACATCATATGTACTTAACATCTCTGATGACTTCTTTGGCTCATTATATAAATACATGAACAAATCAATCCAGCAATAGCTTTGTTGCTTTTTCTATTACTACTTATACTTAGTTTAAACGCAAAAAAAAAATAATAACATTTAATAATTTACTGATAATTGAGGAAGAATAGTGCATAGAGAACATATTAAATATATACTTGTGTATGTACGTATAAAATATTGTTTTTTTCTCATTCTCTATTTCTTTCATTATTATTCGAAAACACTTTAAGGGCCACTTTCATAAAAGCCGGTTAAGCCTAATCGGTGATTAATTTGACAGCTAACCGTACAAAATACGTCAATTAAACTCCGGTTAGAGGCTACCGGCTTTTATGAAAGTGGCCCTAATAGTTCCATCTTTTTTCTTTGGCAGACTATACACCACAACATTTTTCACGCTATGTTCTACGACAGCCCAACGGCGGCGCGCGGCATTCAAGTCTTTGTACGGATGGCACACATTTGGGCATGCAATCAATGTTACTCTCACGTTGGAGTAATATCAGTGAGGCCCATTATCACACACACAACTTGTACACAACACGAAAATTCCATTTAACACGTCACCTTGGCGAGAATGCTTCTTCGAAAGTTGAGGTCACCGTTAAAACGATGAAGGAGAAACAAAAAGAAAAAGTTGAAGAGATCATAAAGGAAGCCGCAGGTACACCAGCAGCTTCAAACGCAACCGCAGCAGCGACAAAAACGAATCGTGAGCCTGCTGAACCAAGCAAGGCTGTCGCTGCTGAGCCACAAAAAGCGGTGGTGGCGAAAAAATCGTTGGGCACACGAGTCTGGGAGGAACTAGTGCATTACTATCATGGCTTTCGGCTGCTAGTCATCGACATAAATATTTCACGTAAACTATTGTGGCGTGTACTTAATGGCTATACATTGACACGACGTGAGAATAAGTTACTTTTACGCACCACCTCTGATCTCTTTCGACTCATACCATTTTCGGTGTTCCTAATCGTACCATTTATGGAGCTGTTATTACCCTTTTTTATACGTTTCTTTCCGGGCATGTTGCCATCCACTTTCCAAACATCGAAAGATCATGAAAATAAATTGAAACAATCATTGCAAGTGCGTCTCGAAATGGCAAAGTTCTTACAGCAAACACTCGACGAAATGGCTGTGCATAATAAGAAGGATCACAACAGTGAAGAAGCCAAACAATTTGCCGAATTCTTTGCGAAGATAAAGGATACTAAAGAGCATGTGCACGTGGATGAGATCATTAAGTTTGCTAAACGTTTTGAAGATGAAATTACTTTGGATGCATTATCACGTGAACAATTGGCTGCGCTATGTCGTGTACTCGAGCTAAACACAATGGGCACCACCAATTTGTTACGTTTCCAATTGCGTCTCAAACTACGTTCGCTTGCCGCCGATGATCGTGTAATAGCGCGTGAAGGTGTCGATGCGTTAGATCTATTTGAGTTGCAACAGGCGTGCAAGTCACGCGGCATGCGTGCTTATGGCTTGACATCGGAGAAGTTGCGTGCACAATTGCAGGAGTGGATTGATTTGTCCCTTAATGAAAAGGTACCACCTACACTACTCCTGCTATCACGTGCGCTACTCATCTCTGATGACACTGAGACAACACGCAAACTTGTGGAGACTATGCGTGTGCTGCCCGAAGCAGTGGCAACCAAAACGAAAGAGAAGATTGGTGAAAGTGAAGGTAAAATTGATAATAAGACAAAGATTGAGGTGCTTAAAGAGGAAGAGCGCAAGATCAAAGAGGAGCGTGAAGAAGAACGCGAAGCTGAAAAGGCTAAATTGGAAGAGGAGCACGCAAAAGCAACCGATGAATTACTACACAAAACACCATTCATACGCACGAGTGCTAATGTGGTATCGAATGCTGAACGTTTAAAAGCTGAAGCAAGCAATAATATATCATCCAAGGATGTAGAATTGCTATCCGATGCATTGAAATCGTTATCAACAAATAAGAAAATGATGGTTGAAAAAGAAACGTTGAAAGATCTTAAAGAAGAGCTTGAGGACTACAAAGAAGATGTTGAGGAATTGCGTGAGGTGCGCAATGTTGTGAAAGAGCCTGTGCATGAAAGTCGCGCAGCCAAGATGCTCTTCAAGAAGGTGAACAGTATGATTGGGCAATTGGATAAGGTGCTTGTAGACCTGGAAAAGAAACGTGAAACTCGTCAGCAAAAGAGCGCTGCGAAGCCCGATACAATTGCGAAGGAGCAAGTGACGGAAGTACAACCTACGTCCATAATAGATACGGTACAGGATGAGGATATCGTACACATTAATGATCTAATGAACACCATTAAGAAGGTAAAGTAGACGTTCAATAAGGACCGTTGTGGAATCTAACTGATGTCGAAAATATGGATGTTTAAATATTTAATCTGTTTTATTGGATAACTTGCATTAATTTTTTTTTTTTTTTTTTATCTTCCTATTCACAGTTACAAAAGACCTCTGACGAGACGCGTTTGAAGCAAATCGAAAAGGTTCTTAGCAAAATTGATGCTGACAAAGATGGCATGATCACTGTCGATGAAGTGCTGAAGGTGGGTTTCCCGCAACGTACAGACGAAAATGCAATTGTATATACTCATTTTATTCTTATAGGTCGTTGAAGCAATTAGCCGTGAAAATGTCAATTTGTCCGATAAACAAATTGAAGAATTGGTTACGCTGCTCGACAAAGAGAATGTTATTGAAGCGGAAGAACGTTTGGAAAAAGCTATTGCGAAGAGCATTAAAATGGCTGAGAAACAAATTAAAGATCAACAAAAACAAGCAGATGACTTGAGCGCGGCAGAGGAATTGAAAGACATTGCACCAGAGCTTAAGGACAAAGCACAGGATCTTAGTTTAGACACACAGAAAAACGTTTTGAAAACTGAGGTGAGTAGGGAAAATTGTTGATATAATACCAATTTTCATCATTCGCATTCTTCTTTCAGGTAAGCAATGAAAAGAATCCACTTTTAGAAGCTGCGGAAAAGCAAAAAGAGAAGATCCTACCTAAAGCTGATATATCTGCGCAAATGCCAAAGCAGCCACTTCCATCGCCGCCACCAACAACAACAGCGACCCAGGTGAATCCAAAAGATAAAATGCTATGATTTGACGATGCTAAAGCTAAACAAAAAAATTCCCAGATGAAAGCGAACGTCACTGCAAATAAAAGTGTGAGATCAGAATCGCAGGTGGCAAATTCGAAAAAACAGCAACTTTGAAGAAAAAAAACTTTTTTTGTTTAGCCGAATTCTAATGGGTGCAAGTTCAAGTGTGCGAGTGTTGGTAAGCGTGTGAGTGTGTGTGTGTGTGATAATGAAAGTGGTGATCTTTAAGAAGCGGGCTGGCAAACTGGTGGACTGGACATGTGTTGGAAGTAGTTGGATTTTACATATATAATTAAAGGAAAATGCTTTTTGTGGTTGCATTTGTTTTGCTAGCATGTAACGAAAATGTGTTGTAAAAATGCACAACTGCAACGTGGTGAATATAGAAAACGAAATTAGTTTGTTATTTTGTGGGCGTGTGGTTAACGTTAGCTAAGTGGTTTCAAGTGGAAATTTTTGGCAGCTGTGTGGGCAATATATAATTTGACGAACTGAAAGACTTGTCGCAAATGCATTTTGTATTTTATATACGAAAACTCGAAGAAAATCCAGTTATATGAAACTTATTTTTAAATATTGCTCATCATAGTGCTTTGCTAGCGTTTAATACATGCCCACGGGTGCCTTTCAAAAAATTGAAAACCCTAACCGTTTTTCCCATTTTTGCATATTTTTTGTTGCATTTTTATAAACATAACTTTTGAACATCTGCAAATAGCAACACCAAAAAGCAAAAAACTTCTAGCTATGCGCCAATAAAAGTCTGAAGTCAACGCCCACAACTACTACATATATACATTCTACATATAATATATATTTATATGTGTAATAGGTATGGCTTAATAACGCTGTCAGTCTGCGTGCAAAATTCCACCATAATTGTGAGGCTGTAAAATTATATACATATATATAAAATAAAGAGAAAAACACGAGTAATTTTCAAATTTGTTTAACTGTTAATTGAATTAGTTTTTTATAGTTTTTCTGATTTAATGTGGTATCAAATAAATAAAAAAAAATTAATTTATGTACTGTAATATTTTTGTGTTGATTTTACCATTTTATACGGAATGCAAGGTATGCAGTACCTCTGCATTGCCCAGCTGAGCGGTGTAGTGCTGTTATTTGCCTCCGACGTTTTGAAGGTTTTCGGAAGTGTTTCAAACCCGCACTTAGTGCATATTGTTGATAGAAACACTTTCAAGGCCTACAAATCTTCATTTATGGCCCAGCTAACTCCAAGCTACTTTTGGAGAGTGATATAATCTGTAAGTTCACCATGGTTGAGTAGTATACATGACAGGTGCTTACTAAATAAATTATTTAAAGCGAAATTCCAATTTATTGAAGTTTTTTTATTGAATATATGTATATTTTACATTTCACAAAAATAATACACAAGGGTAAATGCAGGTTAAAGTCATTTAAACAGATACATATGCATTAATTATGAAAGCATGCTAGCACATGTTGTAAGACTTAGTAAACGATAAAAAAAGTTATGTTAATGGTAAATGTAAAACTGATACATTACTTTCTAACAAATATGTCATTGTTGATGTATTGTCGAAAGTGACACGTGATTTTAGGTGCATATTCTAACCTCCTAACATATGTGACCTTTTCATTTTAAGCTGATTTTCAAAACATCGAGCTACGTATGTAAAAATGAATATAATAGTGTTATGCTAAATATAATTTAACTTGATTTTTAACCTTTTGTATTGTAAAAAAGTGGGAAGCATTTGAAATTTCAGTACGATTTGATTATACGAAATGTGCATTTTAGTTAAATACATAAACAAAATATGTTTAAATTTGCAACACTAAATACTATAAAGATGTGGCGATTAGTAAATATTTTTTTGATTTTAATATAACATTATAACTGACAAATAATAATAAATATTACAGCTAACTTAAAACGATGTTTCGCCGGGATACTCACTAATGAGCAATTTTCGTGACCTCAAGTAACCCTCAACATTTTCAATATTCTCCTTATTTGCTATTGATGTTGTTGATCTACTTCTATGGTTATCATTTGTCGTGCTTGACGCTGCTGTTAACGGAGTTTGTGTAATATTTTCAAAATCACTATTAGCTGCACGTTTACGTGCATTGTTCATGGCGAAGAGCCGATTGCGGTAATATGAATTATGTGGCGTGCGACATTTGCCATCAACATTTGCTGCTTCCACGCTGTTATTGGTTGAGATGGCAGGTGGTGTTTTTGATTCTAAAACATCATCATCTATTGCATTTTCACCGGGTTCATGTCCATCTAGGCAATATAATAAGCTTGGACTTAGTTGTGAATCATTCAAATCTTGGAAATTTTCGGGTGAGCCAAAGTCATCAGGTTGACTAGAAAACGACGAATCAACCGGACTAGCAGTAACCACGCTGCGACTGCGCAAATATTCTCTGTTCATGAATTGAATTAGAGTGAAAGTGTAGATGTTATAAGGATATTTTTTATATACATAATAACATTTCGAACTTCCGACTTTACTCACTTAAAGTTGCTGCTTAATGCATCGACTTTCTTCACGCTGCGATCGTCTTGTTCTAGTTGCGCCAAAGCACGTGGGTGCATGCGCAGTAACTCTGAATAGCTATCCAACGAAGTGGCATCTTCACATTGCAAATGTGGCGCCGTGCTAGTTATGTTCACTTCTTGTTGCGGCGAAAATTTGGAGCTAATCCGGCTATGCCCGCTAAACTCATCGTCTTCGTCTTCTTCACGAAAACTTGAGAAGTCTGTTTGGCATATGGTTTGATTTTGATCGCTTGAACTGTGTGTTGTCGTGGTGAGCACCATGACGGGCTTGCGGGAACGTGGTGTCATTATAGATTCCTGTAAAAAAACAAGTTTATACATTAAGAGAAAATGAGAAAAGTGTGAAAACAACTTTATTAAAGTCTGTCGCTTCCCCTTACCTGCATAGCTTTAGGCATGCGCTGTGTGGACTTTGTGATAGGTGACATTGAACGTCGCCCAAGCAGCAACGATGGTGTACTCGTTAGCAATTCCATATTTCTATAAACCCTGCTTTGTTGCAATAAAAGCTGCTGATGATAGCGCGCAATGCTAGTGTCACTAGAATTACTATTACTGCTAGCACTACGCCCATCCACAGTTGCGCCGTCAATAGTATGTGTGTATGCATAATCTACTACATTTTCATGCTCAGACTCTTCCTCATCATCGGCAACGCTATCGCTATCCAAGTGATCGTCTGGATTATCTTCAAACGTTTCATCATCTAAATCCTCCAGACTATCTGCAGCATTTGGGTTGTGCGATTGTTGTGCGATTTCGTCGGCTTGTTCAGTCTCTTCAATTTCGCCAACTTTTGGTAATTCGTCATCGCCTGCCGAACGTCTACGTAATGTTGACGATACACTACGTGCTATTCGTTTTGTGGACTCGGGTGTAGCGAAAGCAAATTTTAAATTACTCATACTCACACCCTTTATTAATTTGCGTGTCAATGAACGACTGCCGCTTGCATACTTGGAAGCGCTGTCTTGTGTAGCATCGCTGGCGGCATCCGATACCACATTTACGCTAGCACAACTCAAATTCGGTTCCGATTTGTAGCGTATTTTATATTCTGTAGACGTTTGTTGTATGGGTGTACAAGGATTGGAAATCTCTTCAATATCCAATAGATGCGCCTCATCCCAAGCGACAGTTTTCCGTTGATCCATTACACCGCTATCAGCATGAGTCGCCAGCTGTTTGGCAGCATTCGAAATGAATTTCAGTGGCAGTGTACAACAGTTAGTGTTCCAACTAGCTTGTGTGAAATTGTCCCCGTCGCTGGCAGTGACATTAGATTCCTCCGAATTCTGACGACTGACGGGCGCGGAAACGGAGCAGGCGTACTTTGGTGCTTGCGTTGGTAGCAAGCCATCGCTGCTGCTTGAGGAGAGGGAAGGTGATTCGGATGCATTATCGTTGATATTTTGGTGAAGTGTCATTTTGTGTAGTGTCATCAGAGATGATTGCGAAAGCAACGAATTCGATGAGATGGATTTATGTAATGGATGTTGATGTAGCGATTTTTTAATGTATGGTGTAGCAGACAAATACGTTGTGGATGAAGTGGGTGGTGTATTAATGTGTGTGTGATTAATAGTATGCAGGGATGGAGTAGATTTCGTAGCTCCTGATGCTTTTAATGAGCTGATTGGTGTATTGGCAGCTGAATTGCTGTTGCTGCTGACTTGAGTAGATGCGGGACTACGAAATAGTACACGCATTTTGGGATTTTTAAGTGTGTTTGTAAAGTTTGGTGTCTATTATAGCATTAAAGCAGATATTCAGCAATGAAATGACGTGGCAAGGAAGTAGGTACAACACAGAAAAAAGAAAAAAAATAGATCACATGCGATTAATACACAAGAAGCATACAATTAAATAATACTAAAAATCCACTTACTTCAACGCCAGCTGGTGGTGTCGACGTGGACGCAGCTGCACGTTTTGGTGTTCTTGAAATGATGCTTTTATGGAAAATGTGTTTCTTGATAGAGTCTCCTATAGATTTGGCGCTGCGCGACGCATCTGTGCCCTTCAAACGATTCATAACCACCAATTGGAGCGGTGTACCTGCCCCATAGGGAGACAAATTAATGGGATTTGCTTAAAATGATTAAAAGCAAGCATGAAACTTACCCTGTCCATTTTGTTTATTAAATTGTTTGATAAGGCGGCGCTTTTTCGACGATTCTGGCAAACTCTGTATATGAGCATAAAGTTGTGCCAATTCTGTGTCTGTATTATTAGCTGTATGCGCCGCCGCTGTCTTCTCACGATCCACAAATGTATAAACAGTATTCACCGTTGACATATCCGATATGGACTCGTCTAGGGTCTGTTCTGGTGACATAGTCTTCTTACGTTTGCGTTCCATAAAATAAGCACGAATATCTGTAGATAGTTTTGCTGGCATATCGAATATTTCCTGCCCTTTGCATACCATGTAAGCGATTATGCTCGACATTGTTTTTGAAATGTAATGCAATGCTTCTGGTGGTAAGTTGCGCGGACAAATGAGATGGGGTGCAAAGATGGTAGCTAAATTCTCTGGTGTCATCTTATTTTGCGTTTCATGTGCTGCTACAGCATGTAAAATTTCAATGATATGCTGCAGTAATTGACGATTTTCATCAGGCAACAACAACAATAACAATTGCACAGAACTGAGCAAGTGTTGTTCACGCTTAATACGTTCCGGATTGGGTGGCCTTGTCAATGTGCCTGTACTGCTGCTACTGCATGAACCTGAGCCCAAGCACAGTGGTGCTATTTGCTGATGTGCTGGGTAGTGTGCATCTGTGAGTAGTGGTTCAGGCAAATCGGCTAGATATCCTTTGAAAACAGTTGCACAATCGTGTGCTGAATACCCGCCTCCTTCCAAATCGATTGGTTTGTCATTTTGTATATTTTGGCGAAGATCGTTTTGTCTAGACGCAGAGCCCGTCTTACGAAAAATGCCCTCCTGATTGAGATCTTGGAAAAAATTAATGTTTATCACAAAAATTAATTCTTTTAAAGCAACTGCTTACTTTTCTCTTGCATAAGAAATGCCTTCAATTCACCCAAATGCATAAGAAAACCAGCATTGATTTGTTGATGCAGCGTCTCCACAGGACTATTGTCAGCGCTTATTGAACCCTTCGACGTTGAGCTGGCACAACCTGTTGTTGCGGCATGTTTTTGCTTTTTGGACAACCGATTCCATTTTTTCAATTTGCCTTTATCTTCATATGCTATCTCGTGGCATGGTAAATCAAACCTAAAAATTATTTTAAATAGAGATATGTATACAAAAAATACATATGGACCTTATACTCACTCATCTGTATTTAAATCAAGCTCAAAGGAGAGGTGCATGCGAACCAACGATTTATATTTTTCATAATTCAATTTGCGCATATGCGCTGCTATTTCTGTATCGGATAGCCTATTCAAATTTATCAAATTCAAATCCATTGTGTGTGACGGCAGCTGCGCCTGCGATGGGGCTATACATACAAATAAACACAGCAAGAGCACGCCTTTATTTAGTGTTGTTGTTTCGCGCCGTGTAATTATCGTACAAAAACAAAAACCAGAGGTGTAAGCCACAATTTCTCGCGTTATTCTATTTAAAAGTTAGATCTCACTATGCGTTTCTTGTTAAACATAACATTGCATTTGTTAATAGTATGTTTTAAATGAAATTTGTTAAACAATCGTTCAATTATATTAAATTAGTGCGAGTGCACCAACCAAAATCCAAATGAACCGCTGACATTTGAAAATTTCTTATTGCTACTGTGGTATTAAAACTTTGAGGCACACAGTTTGAGTTGCAAGGCAATTGTCATGGCGAGTATCATGCAGAGTTGCACGTATGATTGAGATGAGTCTAAAGTAGCCAGACCATTTCTTTGAGATTATGTGCCTTTTCATTTTTAGGTTATTCAAACAAAATGATAAACTTATCTTCATTTATTGGTAATTTATCTCATTTTCATCATCTTTTGATTTTCTTTGACCTATCAAATCAATCAAATGATGACACTTGAGCTTTTCATAATTGGGTCAATGGGTAATTGCGCCAAATTGGGCAATAATCTGGCAACTGTCTTTAGTTTTTCCTATATAAGTGCGGGTGATCGCGATCGTTTTGTGAAGTGTAAAATTAATAAAAAATTGCAATAAATCGTGAAGGCGCGCGTACGCAAATGTGTTGTCAGTGGTTGCGGAAATAAGAGTGCTTAAATCCCATTTTTACGTGCCAAAGGATAAAGCAATGCGCCTGAAGTGGCGTAACGGACGCCACATTCCTCCCTTCAACATCTTTGTGTGCCTGGCACAATTTAGGGAGCCGGATTTTCGGTTGAAAAGCGGCCGCTTAGGCACGGTGCCTCCATAAAAGTTTCTGAGAATGCTGGTAAGTTTAAATTATTAAATGTTTAATTGAAATATGTACAAAGTATGTGTGTGTGTCAGGGTATGAAAGTGTTGGTTTTGTTTGTGGCCAGAACATTAGGGATGTTCTGATAAAATTGCCTCAGGTAATTTCTAAAACATTTGCAAATTTTTAGATCGTATGCAATTTTATGATTTTTTTTTAGTGTGTATGAGTGGTATTTAGTATATTTTCAATATAAGTAAAATTGTATATGCCAATTTTATTAAAAATTACTATGTTTGACCCAATGCATAAGAAAACAAGCATTGATTTGTTGATGCAGCGTCTCCACAGGACTATTGCCAGCGCTTATTGAACCCTTTGACGTTGAGCTGGCACAACCTGTTGTTGCGGCATGTTTTTGCTTTTTGGACAACCGATTCCATTTTTTCAATTTGCCTTTATCTTCATATGCTATCTCGTGGCATGGTAAATCAAACCTACAAATTATTTGAAATAGAGATATGTATAAAAAAAATACATATGGACCTTATACTCACTCATCTATATTTAAATCAAGCTCATTTTTCATAATTCAATTTGCGCATATGCGCTATTTCTGTATCGGATAGCCTATTCAAATTTATCAAATTCAAATCCATTGTGTGTGACGGCAGCTGCGCCTGCGATGGGGCTATACATCCAAATAAACACAGCAAGAGCACGCCTTTATTTAGTGTTGTTCTTTCGCGCCGTGTAATTATCGTACAAAAACAAAAACCAGAGGTGTAAGCCACAATTTCTCGCGTTATTCTATTTAAAAGTTAGATCTCACTATGCATTTCTTGTTAAACACAAAATTTTATTTTGCATTGCATTTGTTAATAGTATGTTTTAAATGAAATTTGTTAAACAATCGTTCAATTATATTAAATTAGTGCGAGTGCACCAACCAAAATCCAAATGAACCGCTGACATTTGAAAATTTCTTATTGCTACTGTGGTATTAAAACTTTGAGGCACACAGTTTGAGTTGCAAGGCAATTGTCATGGCGAGTATCATGCAGAGTTGCACGTATGATTGAGATGAGTCTAGAGTAGCCTGACCATTTTTTTGAGATTATGTGCCTTTTCATTTTTAGGTTATTCAAACAAAATGATAAACTTATCTTCATTTATTGGTAATTTATCTCATTTTCATCATCTTTTGATTTTCTTTGACCTATCAAATCAATCAAATGATGACACTTGAGCTTTTCTTAATTGGGTCAATGGGTAATTGCGCCAAATTTTGCAATAATCTGGCAACTGTCTTTAGTTTTTCCTATATAAGTGCGGGTGATCGCGATCGTTTTGTGAAGTGTAAAATTAATAAAAAATTGCAATAAATCGTGAAGGCGCTCGTACGCAAATGTGTTGTGAGTGGTCGCGGAAATAAGAGTGCTTAAATCCCATTTTTACGTGCCAAAGGATAAAGCAATGCGCCTGAAGTGGCGTAACGGACGCCACATTCCTCCCTTCAACATCTTTGTGTGCCTGGCACAATTTAGGGAGCCGGATTTTCGGTTGAAAAGCGGCCGCTTAGGCACGGTGCCTCCATAAAAGTTTCTGAGAATGCTGGTAAGTTTAAATTATTAAATGTTCAATTGAAATATGTACAAAGTATGTGTGTGTGTCAGGGTATGGAAGTGTTGGTTTTGTTTGTGGCCAGAACATTAGGGATGTTCTGATAAAATTGCCTCAGGTAATTTCTAAAACATTTGCAAATTTTTAGATCGTATGCAATTTTATGATTTTTTTTAGTGTGTATGAGTGGTATTGGTATTTGTTTCCTTTGGCACTCAACTACTAATAAATTCGCTAAAAATATGATACGGGTGTCAAAAGACGCGTTTTGACCTCAGTATCAATGATCCGAAGTCGAAATTTCATTTTTTTGTTCCAGTGAAGAGATATTTGCAATCAAAGTTCAGAATTTTCTGTCATTTTCATGTGGTTGTTGTAATCACAAATTACACTGTGAGAAAAGAGGACATCACCGTGGCGGTAGCCACGGCTATGGCACACACCCGGAGTTGGAATGGCGTAGCCCATGGTTATTTTTTGAAGCGCGGCCGAAGGCCGCCTACTCGGAAAGGTGTTCCGCACATAAAAAACATGGATCGGGCCCCTAAATCAGGATTTGACCTGGGTCATTTTTTGGTTTTTTGTTAATAACTTTTCACTAAAACAAAAAAATTAAATTTCGACTTCGGATCATTGATACTGAGGTCAAAACGCGTCTTTTGACACCCCTATCATATTTTTAGCTAATTTATTAGTAGTTGAGTGCCAAAGGAAACAAATACCGTGGTATTTAGTATACATATTTTCAATATAAGTAAAATTGTATATGCCAATTTTATTAAAAATGACTATATTTGAATTTTTATGGAAAGTTATTAAGTTTTAGATTTTTTTTATATAGTTAACTAAATAAAAAAACTTGGATTTTTAATTCTTCCTAAATGATCATTTTACTACAATTTTTTTTTTTTTTTACATAATAAACTGAATAAAAACGTTTAGATATTTATTTATTTAATTTGGATTTTTAAATTTTTCATTTTTGATGATTTTTTAAGTCTTATATGTACATATGTAAATATTTAAAGTACTTTTATGTACGATAATTTGTGTGTGTCAACTATACTTGTGGTGAATCCATGATAAGGTTGCATGGGAATGGGAACCATTCGTCGAACATAAAAATTACGCCTTCTCTACTTTTTATACGTTCTCTGGTAAGGCGTCATGGTGGTCCTCGGAGTGTGGGAATATGAATAGTATTTGGTCAGGTTTTATTAATCAGCTTCCGGAAAAAAACCCAAAAAAAAATTTTCCAAACCTGAGGGAGATAGCTTATTGCAAGGCAGGTTGCAAGGGAGCAAGGATACAGATACGTGTTGATGGAGCAATACACTTAGCTGTTTGAAAACATTTCTTGAACGTAATTAACCATATTTCACCACATCAATGACATACAATTGCTCTAACATACGATTTCATATTCGAAGGATAACATTTAGCCAGTTCCCCTATTATGGCTGTTATGACTATAATTTGTATAGCAATTAGAGAGCACTGTTAGATAATTTTTAAAATTTTCAGAACATTTTCGAAATGTTGCCCATAAAAAAGACTAACATATTATCCACATGAAAATATCGTAAAAATGTGAACAGATTTTTTCACTGCGAAAGAGAGATTCGCGACGGCCCAAAACATTACTGAGCGACAAAACGTTTTCGTCACGCTCCTTCGAAGCTTCGATATTCTCAATGCGCATGTCCTGCGAAAAGTGCTCTTGTCGGTTTTGTGCATAGGTTTCAAAATTACATTTGTTCTACCTTCCACTGGATTGTACCTTTTACACATTCGAAAATAACTCATTTTACTCACTACATTTTTAACTGCCCACGGCCAAAGTCACGGATACTCCTCAGGTGCGTCGGCTGGCAATCGGATATGCTTGTGCATTCTCATTATTTACAGCTGCGTTTTCAGTGCAAGGAGGTGTTGGTTTTTCATTTTTTTATTTTTTTGTGTTGGTGTTTCTCACGATTCAGGTACAAGTTGCTGGAATTGTAAACGTTTTTGATGCAGGAATGAAAAACGGAGCACATAAATAGGTACATTTATGGTTCCGTGTGGACAGCACTGGTCTAAATGAGTCAAATTTTGATTCAGAAATATTAGAAAAGGGAGACTAGACTTAAGGAAATTTCTAAGAAACTTGAAATCCGGTATAAATATCCGATAAAAGCTATTGAAAATATATAAATATATGCACTTTTGTGTACCGATATCCCTACTCTCACAGGTAGCCGAAACATTAAAAACCGCTCTAAACGACTAAGTTGCGCCTAGCCGCATACTCCTATCAGCATGAATTCCGTACCTAAACCAGCTCTTCATTCATGTTTTATCATCATTACAACAAGTATTCGGTATTCAGTTGCGACTAACAGAAGGATGACTTTTTTTTTGTTATCTTTAAACTCCTTAGTCAATATAAATTGCAAGTTCCCAGTGAAAGGTAGTAGCTAGCTCATTAAGAAATAATCATTTCCATGCATTTTCTATTTCGTTTCTAAAGTTTACCAGCGCTCTGTGTCCTACGACAACGGTCATTGTTTATATTGTGACATTGTATGTTGTTATTAAATAATTAAAAATTTAACAACTCGACCTGGTTGGAATTGACTAAGCCACACACACACACTCATACACATATTACACGCAATATTCACAAACATAAAATAACATAATTTATGAGCTCGTTTGTCTGTGTGTGTGTGTGTCAAACTAAGAAATTTAAAAGCTCTAACCAAACAAAGCACAATTCAGGTTTGTTAGAAGGTTTGGCCTTAACCTCAAATAATTAAGTTATTGTGCTTGCAGTTGCAACAACCAAAGAAATACCAAAATACATACATTTGTATGCTTTCAATAGGAGTGCTCTCTATTTAATCCTTTAAATCAACTAGAGCCTATAAAATATTCATTAGAGGTTTGACTTTTAAAAAGTAGACAGACGTCACTGCTCATTCCAATTAATTAAACATTTAATTCGATTCAAAACCCGAACTTAAATGAAGGGCATTAGGAGGGGCGAGCATAGCATAAGCAACAGTACCAAAATTTAGCAGAAGCGCTAGCTAGTTTCTTGAATGCTGGGGGTTTTAACAAATCTCGAATATTAAATATGGAATTTAAGAAGTCTTTCCGATGTCTTCGCAAGTTAATTTGAATTAGTGTTACCTCTGTGTAGACTTTTATTGTGACCCCCCCCTACATATGTTTGTACTTTAATTTCAATTTCATGCGAGTTGCGTTGATTTAGAGCAGCTGTCCGAGCACATCACTCGACAAAATGTTCTACAACACCAAAAGAAAACAACAAAAGAGGATGCAGAAAACAAGCTTATAAGAAGCTGCAAGATAAGGTAGATATGTACTCGTAGTATACATATAATACATATGTACGAGTATATAGAATTGTTTCGTGTAAGCTTTGTACTTAAATCTCTAAAAGAGAAGCTAAGAAATTTTAGCTCGGTTGTGAATGAAATTTTTATACCCAACGCATCAAACAAATAATAAAATATTGCGCAATCACCCAACCCAATAAACTTTTGAAAGTACTACACGGTCCATTTAAATACTACGGCATGACACGAGTCTAGAAGTCTATTAAAAATATAATTTGGGGGCTTTGAAGTTTCTTTCTTTTTTTGTGATTTGGACAGCTTACTTGCGGTTGAGTGGAAGATGACCCCTTTCAAAATATTTAAAAAGACACTATATCACAATTTTTTCAAAAACCGCCAATTTGAGAACTTGAAAAACTTCTTAACTGAACAAAAATTCTATACGTATTGAGCTCAGATAAGACGCCGTTGAAAAAAATTATTTAACAAAATTCTGATTTAGCGTATTTTTGAAAAAAATAAAATTTGAGTTAGAACTTCTTTAAAAATTATATTAAAATTCAGCCAACGATAAATACGATTATACTATCATATTCAACAAGTACTCATCGTCCATAGCTTTCATATGGTCAAAGCTATACCCAATAAATTCAAGCATTGGGTAAAACTATCAAAATAGTCAGATATGCATTTGCTGTAAGGCAGTAAAACCAAAAAATCACTTAGCCGGAAATACTGACCGACAATATAGTCTGTTGGTATGCCTTTTTCTATTTCAAGGTTGCACTTGAGCTGGCATTCGTGCTGGTTTTTAAGACAGCCAAACATGCATATAACAGGCGCTTGAATGCATTTACCACATTTCACCTCACCGCTTGCAGTTGAATGCATTTGATTTTCGTTCTCGAATAGGATTTGTTGATTGTGCCCATTTAGTTGGCCATAAACTGTGTGTATGAGTGTGTGGTCCACTTTTTGTTTTTTTTTGAGTCTGTGATGTGAATTGTGGGTAAGTGAGTTTGGGCTTGTAACATTGTGTGTCATATAAATCCTCACATTTGTATGTAAGTATGCTCATATTTGGCTTTCTTTTCTAGTTACATATGTACATATGTATTTTGCGAATTGTCGAAATGTTACTGATGCTTTTTGAAATTTCTGTATTTTGTTGTTGCAATTTTGTACACAATTTTTTATCTGCAATAATGTAGCTAATCTCTATTTTAGTAAGTAGATCATGGGCATTTTTACTTATAAGGTTTTTCTGAGTGCAAAGAATTACTAGAAATATGCTTTAAAGAAATGAATTTAAAGTTCGAGAACTGCCGTCAAACAGTTAGATTTTCAGGGTTAACAAAAACAATTTTTTTTAGGTTATATTAACATTCTTTTTCAGAATGAACAACAAAACGTTTTTACCCAATTTAATAATTATTATTTAATTATTTTTTTGCACACTTCAAATTTCCTCCTTTTTTAATCCATGCAAAAATCTTGTCACTAAACTCTAAAGCAAGCGATCCGTGATGAATCCCTTTAGTCTATAGTTGGCTATTATTCAATTTGTGTAGCATGCTCATAGGAGTGTGTGTAAATTTTACTTTTTGTAGCATACTTATAGGAGTTAATATACCATTTTGGGTGAAAGGTGGATAAGTCTTTTTGTACTCGTTCGGGTATAAAGGGACCAACAATTAGTCTCTCTATAGGACATGTTCTAACAATTGTGAACAGTTCAGCCCATACAAAGTGATCAGGACAGGTATTAGTCACTTTCTCTTTTGCGACTCCTCCCGCACTGTTCCTAGACTAATTAAATTTTTTGCAGGGTTACCATGCCCCTGCCAAGATGTTTAATAATGTACTAAGGATGTTCAATAAAATGTAGAACATCTGCAAGCGTGCTGTCAAATGAAGGAAGCACGTGCTGTGTAAATTTTTATAAGAATGTGTGTGTGTGTTTGCATACATATTTAGTTGAAATTTTCATGGTTAAACAAGCTTTTTCTTTTGAATTATTAACGTAACAATGACCTTCAAAAGCTTCAACGAACGCAAACACAGTCATTTAGAAGGTACAAAACTTTAAAAAGTGCAAAGTTTGACCACCCTAAAACGTCTCTGTTCTGAGATTATGATACCCAACACTTGGTACTTTCGACTGAGTAGGCCATTTCGAAGTAAAGCTCGGTCTCAACGCACATGTACTACGCTCTATAAGACTTTCATCATACCTCTTCAGATGTGTGAAATGAAAATAAGTTGTGTAGTGATTTCGGGAAGTACTATGACTTGATGATATTTTGAGAATAGCCTTTGCTTCAAAATCCGATGTGGGAGTACTGAGTGAAGAAGAGGAGGTTGCTAGAAAATTATGGGACAACAAAAGCAACTCTTAGCTTCCTTGGTTTTAAATATATTTTGTAAATTAACTATAATTATTTATTACTTTGGTTGTTGTTAACAATTTAATAAGGAACTAAGATTGCACTTTGTTTTTGTAACCTGTTCGAATTAAGCCAATAAACGCCCATTTAGCGTAAAATTTGCCGTAACCATAGTCATAGTCATTTGTATTTTCGTAATTAACTATCCTTCGCTAGATAAATATATTTGTATGTACAATGTACATACGTAATCAATAAGCTACATAAGTAGTTGTTGCTGGGAATTGATGGCAATGCTTTTGAACTTTGTTACTAGGATTTAATATCTTTACCGTGTACTATAAACATGTCGCATATTACGCAGTACAAGAGGTTTTCAACTGAAATAAGTGGGCAGATCTGGCAAGTATTTGAAGGAAAAGTATTTTAAGAAAGTGCCGACTACCGTGTTATTGTGGTTGGTGTACATACTATACCAAAAGGTGACTAGTTCAAATACCGTGACATTTTACAGCGAAATTGGTTTGAAATAGGTTTTTTCAAAATGGAGTCAGAGTTGTGTTTTGCCATGAAAACGTGGCGGAGTAAAAACTTAGGTGAGTGAAAAATATAATAGAGTATTGGGGGTCACACCTTTTACTGTGTCGGCATTACGTCTGGGAAGGCTCACCTATTAGAGAATCCAGACCGAAGTTGAGCCAAATTGACTCTCACTCAGAAGTTCGCGGATTTTTTTTTGTTTAACGGCGTTTACCGAAGGACAAAGAAGTTCACCGATGTGTGGATGTCGTTGACTGAGAAGACATTTCTCATGCAAGTATGAAGAATGAATGATTTTTTTTTTAATTTTTCCGCCGAATATTTTTTTGTCAGCACTTAGCTTCAAATGATTTTTTTTTTTCGAAATTTTATATATTCCCAAATTTTGAGCGTTTAAAATTTCTTTACTTGCTTATTTTTTTACCGCTTTCAATTCAAATAATTATTTAGATAAGCCAACAAAAGCATTGAAATGATGAATAAAAACCAGCCTTTTTCCAGGAAGGCAAAAAAAAGATACTCGCAACATAGAGAAAATTGAATTCCACCCAAAAAAGTGCTAAATGAAATTTTTGCCAGGTGGTTCCCACTTAAAGACCCAGCTTAAAGTACATAGTTATGTACATATGTATGTGCATACTCGTATGTATACATGTACCGTATTTATAAAATAAGTAGCATACCACGTAGGCCATAGTTAACTTGAGTTACATGTCAGCTTTTTTTGAAGCATCACCTTAACACTTACACATACATATACAAACATACATACATGGGTACAAATAATGAAGATTTCAATGCACGTCACATCTTCGCTCCATCCATGACGACATGACAATGTGCTAAATCAATTTTAAACTGTATTAAATTCTATTCTAAAACATGATAAGCACACTTAGTTAAACACATTCATGACTAAGTCTATAAAATTGAAGGAGAAAGAGAAATGCAATAAAATTTGCGACAAAATTTTCATTCGTAGACGTGTTGGTGGGCTATGCTGTAGTAAACGCTAACGGCAATTGTTTTATGTACATATAAAATCACCATTTACAAAATGGTTATAGTTTTTTTTTGTTTTTTGTTTTTAAGGAATGTGTTTGTTTGAGTGTTTATTTCATTTGTTCCGCTCACTTAATTTGTTGTTGTTGTTTGTCAGCTAACGGATATTACATTGAGCGACTATAATATCCGGCAACAAAAATATATACTACCTCAGTGTTTTTTGTTGTTGTTTGTTTTTGATTATGTTAGATGTGCGCGTTACAAGTGGAAGTATGTTTGTATTTTGATAGGGGTCAAAGGCCAAGAAATTTTTTTTTTTTTGGAAATTTGATTAACATTAAAATAAAAATATAAGTTAGATGCCGCTAAAATTTGCAAAGGTCGTTCCTTCACCCCATAATCACTTCATAGAATTTGATATTTTAGCGCAGTGGTGGGCAAGCTAATGAGGAAAATGACATTCTGTTGGTCATTCTTCATCGTCAAGGCCTGCAAAAAATAGTGTACTTTAAAAATGTATATGACAAATATTTTTAGATTAGGGAGTATTACCAAAAAAAAGGTTCAAATGTTTATTTGTTGTAGATTTCATAAATTGAAAACTGTATTTTAATCACGCTTTAGAGTTGGGCTTTGATTTCAATGAGCGAAGTATTGTTGAAAAAGTATTAACTAATATCACATTAACTTTATCACTTAAACTTAAGCTTTCATTTAAATTTATAAAAAAAAACACCCTGTACTCAAACAATAAGTTGAGAATAAAGTGAATATAGTCTTGAATATCATAATCTGAATAAAAATATTGCCATTTATTAACAAATTAATATGAAAATAATATGACGATAATACAGATATTAGGGGCAAATTTCGAAATTCGCTGTTTTCACAGGGCGCCACAGAGAATATTTTTTTTTTAAAGTCTCTTAAGGTAAATGTTCAACATTTTAATTTTTTTCCATACACCGTGATTGACAGCAATAACCGTTAAAACTATGACGGGTGTTTATGCAACAACACTAACTGTTAACTGTCACTCTGTGAATGGCGATAGACATAAAAGTGAGGTTAGCCTTGCATACTTTTCATCGTAATAAAAATATTTATGTTATTGCAGATATTTATTAGGATGTATACATACATATGTATGTATATTATATAATATTACTTTCACTAGAATTCACTTTCATAACTCATAACTGTACTTAATATAGATTAACCTCAAGCAGTTTGCTTTAGTTCTGTTTTTTGCGTGTTTAATTACTAATTAAACACAATAATTAACCCTTGACTATACACTCAAAGGTGCCCAGAACATAATCGACAGAGAAACTTTTTTAATAAAATGAAAAAAAAAACAAAGAATTCATAAGCCAATTCCTTTTTTTAACAATCATTAACAGCTGCTCTTTAAGTATATGTAAAATCTCTCTCAGCATTGCTAATGGCAAGCCTTTTATTTTATCATTAAAGTAAGCGAATTAAGCGAGCCTTGAAGCAGGAAATACAAACAGACAAAAATATAATAAACGCGACAAAATAAAAAGTGAATGAAATGAAACAAAAACAAAAACAACTCGCGTCATTCAAAATGAATATGAGTGCACCATAATACAAATTCAACATAATTTTCTCATTTCGAACGACCGCTCACGCGTCGACATTCATCTTCCATACAAATGTTGAGAGGCGACTATGGCCATTCACCAGACTCGTACATACATACATAAATATACACATACATACATGGCACTTACAAGGCTGTAGGGCAAAATATTGGTGTAATAATTATATCCTTCTCTCTAATCTAGGACTAGACCGAAAAAGCGCAGAACTAACCCAACGCAAAACATTAAAAAAATTGTTTCTACAAAATAGTTCAGGGAGAAAAAATGAAAAAATTGTTTCTGAAAAAATAGTCCGAAGAGAAAAAAGTACGATTGAAAAAAATTAAAAAAAAAAAAATTTAAAAAAAGAAAACCCAGCGTATTGTTAGCTTAATAGTTAGCAATGCGTGCCAAAATTTCTCTGATGAGTGAAGTTAGCAACTTCCGAAATGGATCTATAAGAAAAGCTATGGCGGTTGTCTCTAAATTTTTCCTGTTCAACTCAACAAAAAACTTTTAATAATTATTAAAAAAAATTATTAAGAAACCCAAAAACAACAATAATTTTTCGCTGCAGAAAAAATTATTAATAGGTCTATAGCTCGTTTCGAACCAGGATACTTCAAGTATAAAGACCAAAAACACAAGCTTGTTGTTTGTGTAAAATCTCAATAAAAAAAGAAATGTTTTTAAAAAAATATGTCAAAGAAAAGAAAGGTCGATATAAACAAAAAAATTTTTTTTTTAAAGTTGGTTCTACATAAATAGTTCAAAGAGAATAAATTACGACATGAAAAAAAAGATTGTTTAAAAAAAAAAAATGTTAAAAAAGTTGTTTCTAAAAAAATAATTCAAAGAGTACAAAGACTAGTACAAAATAAGTCATTGAGTGACTATTGCTGGGTTTTCCTGAGCTTTTCAAACGGACGTGCATGAATGCAAGAAGCAACGCTCGAGGAGTCATTTAGGAAGTGTGTACATGTGTGTGTAAGTTGAAGTGTATATTGTTTAAATGGTCGTTGGCTGTCTATATATTTGAATGTATGTACATAAGTATATACTTCAATACAGAGTGTGGTATATACAAATATACACTTTCACACTCGACTCGTTTATGGCTGCTAGACTTTTTCAATTATTTTATTTACACTTTAAAATGCGTTGTAACGGTATTTACGCGGTAGCATTGCTGCTTAATTGTTGCAACAACAAAATGTTAAACAATAATAAAAATATATATACACAGACACACAAACACATCATAGACAATGTGCAACGCAAGTAATAATTCCATTTTAATTGCAATTTTTACGCTTTTCTCAGTGCAATTCAACTTTTATCATTTAATTTTTAATTAATGCGAATGGTTTTCATTTTTGCTTTAGGCCACTATTATTTTTAGTTATTGTTGGTATACTAGTATAAAGTTATGTATGTATAGACAAGCAGTAATGTTGCATTGTTTTTGTTGGGTTAGTTAAATGCAGTTAGTATGTTTATATATCGAGGTGAGAGGCTGTGAGATGCTCAACTCTAAAGCCTACTGACCTACATTAGGCGGCGGTGCTTAAACAGACCAAAGTGCTTAAAGTGGTTACAGGAAAAATGCAGAATTAAGTAGCTTAGCGCTGAAAACGGAGTTGATGAAGGTCCATAAACACTTCTTCGGGCAACAAAGAAAACATATCCCGAGAAGCATATCAGTGCTATATTTTAAAAGCCAACTGTTGTCAATAAGCAACATGAAATGAGTCTAACGTCCTGTTTGAGCTCTAAAGCTATTGAATTTTCTTTCAGATAGGCTTTTTTGAAACTCGTTATGAGATAGGTTGTTCTTCAGTCAAATTTTGAAGCAGAGGTATGGCGTTGCTTGGAGACTTCTATATTTTTCTCTATACCAGTTTATAAAACCATATTAAAGAAATCGGCTTAGGTTGTCTGAAAAAAAGTTGCCTATAATCAGAAAAATGTGTCACGAACTTAAGATTTTCTCTTAATTTAACTTAAATGTAAGGTGCTACAAAACTGCATACTCCACAAAATTCTTTAAACTTTGGAAAACAAATTAAAAATTGTGTTAAAATTTCTTTGAAATTTCCCGAATTTTGTGTATCTTTTTAACATAAAATTAATAGTTTTTGTATTAGACCTTGACACAAACTTTCATACAAGCTTTGTTAAAATAATTTTGTTTGGGCCAAAAATTGCAGAAAATTACTGTATCTACACTTATGTCCACCACTGTATATTTAAACTCATTTACTCTATTCTATAATCCATTTCTTCTTTCAATAGAAAACTTCCGAGTTTAAGAAAAATAACTCATATTTGTTTTTCCCATTGTGCCGCGGTGACACAAGGTCACGATGCATGTATGTATGTATGTATGTGCACATACCTACTTGAAACTATCAAAAAGTGCTTAGCCTTTAGTCACTTAGGTTTATTATTTTTATTATTGCCCTACATAAATATACAACAACACCCTCACACACATTTATGCCTCAACCTATGACTATATATTTGCATAACAAGCACCTGCGCTGATGTCGGTCAAAATTTAAATCAGTATTAAATTCATATAAAGCACTTTGAAATGAATGGCATAAACAATAACAAGAGCTGCATACAAACAAAAAAAAAAAAAACCATCACAAGTGTTATTGGCCACAGTGAAAAGGCTTGCGGTTATAGCTTTTTATCTGAGCGACAGCACAGCTTAGCTCTTTTATAGTATCAAAGCGTTTGAAAGACACAAAAACAAAAAAAAAAAAATATAAAAAAAACGCCCATTTCGCATATTTTTTCCAGTGAAGAAGAAGAAAAAAACATTCATAAATAGTATATGTATGTATGTATGTGCCTCACACGAAAAACATTTTATGTAAATAAAGTGAATATGAAAAGGTAAGGCAGTCAAAGTTCGAGTGGAGCTGCATCGTATATACCCAGCTGTAGTTATGTGGAGTAGAAGTGGGCTGAAATAATTTTTTGGAGAAACCATACTTGTTAGTTGGTTTTTTGGTCCAGTAGTAGCGTTACAAAAATAATTTGAAAACTAGATTTAACATGAAATTTAAATTTTTTAATGGCATTCGGAACACTGAAGTAAATATTACTTTGAAGTACGTATTACTTTGAAGTAAATATTACTTTGAAGTAAATATTACTTTGAAGTAAGTATTACTTTGAAGTAAATATTACTTTGAAGTAAATATTACTTTGAAGTGAAAATTACCTTAAAGTTCCATATTGTCAGTTGCCGTCACTATCATCAAGTTTTAATTACTTAAAAGACGCTATTGGGGAATAATTCTCTATTTATTAAATAGTCTAAGCTTTTACTCCAGCTATCGTGTGAAAAGATAGACAGCCGGAAGTGCGAGAGAAAGAAAAGATTAATAGACGAACTTTGATTTATGGCACGCTTTATCTCGATTGCTGTATTCGGCTGTAAAACCCCCAATTAGGGAAGTTTTAATATCCTTTTCAAGAGCGCAGCTGGGTATAAAAAAAACAAAAGTAAAAGTAAGAGCAAAAATAGCATCGGCGCTTTTGAAACGCTTCTGAAATGACAACGCACTACACAGATACATATACATGTTCATATGCATATACGCTTATACACTTTTTCTACAATGAAGAAATAAACTAGTCAAAAAATACACTAGTTTACAACTAGAATTTTTTAACTTAACTCAAACTAGTCTAAAAATAATAAATTTTCACCAAAAAAAAATAATAATTTTTTGGAGCATAACAAAGTGCCTCAAATTAGATTAATCGTAGTAGCACACAATTTACAAACTTGTTTCTGGTATCCGAGCTCAAAAATCAGCCCTCTCCCAAGCGGAAGAACTATTTTTTTTGTGTATTTAAAACAGTTTGAGACTGGTATACTTTTGTTCAAAATCTGATATTTTACATTTCTTAGAACATCACCATGTTAAAACTGCCAGCTGTTTAGAAGAAGAAAACCAGTTTTCTGACTAGTTAGTTTTGAACTAGTTTACAATTAGTTGGTTTCAATATAAGCTCTCAACTTAGTCTATAGTGTGCGTATGTGTGGCTGCATATGTTGGGGCACTTTTTTTTATTTGTCTATGGTTTGTTCTTGGTATCAATATGTCCGCCACAGGTAAACGTCAAAAATCTGCACAACCCCTTTAATATTTATTCACAACAGGCTTTATTCAACATAACCTCTTCCAATACTCCCTTAACAACAACAGCGCTAATACCTTCGCCATTTTACCAGAAACCATGGCGCCTACGACGACCGTCAAGCAAATGAAAAACATTTCAAAATACCACAAATATCCGATTTAACGAGCAGGAAATAAAGAGAGAGGCCGACATGAACGAAATGAGAACCTCATTTTCAGAACTATCAGGTCATCAGATTACAGCACTAACATTTTATGTGTATGTGTGTGTCTGTGTTTATGTTGTTAAAGGCATGCCGCCACTGACATTACTACCTTTTTACCTTTTTTGCAATTTGCTGATATTGCAATGCCGTTTTGTAGCCGACTACCAACAACAAATATAGACATATTTCTTTGGGTATAGTACATATGTGTGTATATGTGTTTGTGTTACGGTATTACTAACATGCCGTTTAGAAAAAAAGTGAGACTGAATGAATTCGTATAATTTGTGCAATTTCTGAATTAGGCAAATTTACATTTAAATGCTGGAATTTCTTGTTGTTGTTGGGTCGAATACCTTTGTGTAATTGTAGGCGTTTAAAACAAACAACAAATATGAAAGCGGAAGTGGTATGACTGTGAAATTTGTCGCAAAAGCGTTTGAAATTCTGGAATGCTTGCTGATCGTTTGGTAATATTTCATGCTCCTGAAAGCTATAAAAATGAAAAAAAATTGTTTGTACGCCATGGCGTATGAGTAATAAAACTCAGTTCAAATAATCGATATCTTTTTTGTTGCAATGCCGTGGTAGTTTAAATGACAAAAAAAAAAGTTCAGAAAGATCGAGTGTCACATTTTTCTTGCCTGCATTTCGTCACAAAAGATAATAAAACAAAAGAGATTGTTGCAATTTAAAGCACTCCTTCAACTGTTATGAAAAAGCCGATATAAATAAATAGTCCATTGAAATTACTGTAAATATTTAAATGTAAAAACTGTCGGCAATTTGATGGCATAAAAATGAAAATATTTCCAACCATTAATTATACGATACAATGAACGCATTAAATAAACAAATGTCTACAAAAAAAAAGTAAAAGGAAAATTTTGTGAATGTCCGAATTTAATGCCGATTCCAATGCCATGGTTAACATTTTTACGAATTGGAATTATTTACGACTATGTGAGCATTGTGAGTGTGTGCATGTATGTAGCTACATATGTACATATTCATGACAAGGCACCCGCATAACTCTAAACCAAGTAAAGTGTACTTATTTTCGATATCGAAAATTTCGAAGAACATTTAAAATGAAAAAAAAAATTAAATATAAATAAAAAAAATATCTCATTAATGATTTTTGAAAAAAAAAATAAAATGAAATTAAAAAAACTAATGTATAAAAATAAAATAAAATATAAATAAAAAAAATCTCATTAATGATTTACGAAAAAAAAACATGTAAAATGAAATTAAAAAAACTAAAGTATAAAAAAAAAAAATTAATTATAAAAAAAAATCTCATCAATGATTTATGAAAAACAAAATATTTTAAACTGGGCGTGGCTCATAAAAAAAAATAAGGTATAAAAAAATCCCATTAATGATTTTTGAAAAAAAAAACGTAAAATGAAATGAAAAATACCTAAACTATAAAAATAATCTCATTAATGATTTATGAAAAAAAAAATAAAATTGTAAGCGTGGCTCCGTCTACATAAAGATTTTAAAAATCTTAAAATTTTGTCCGTTAATAGCTTCAGAACCATTTATGATGTAAAAGATATATAAAGGGTGTGCAGAGTAGGCCCAGTGACGGTAGTTAAGGTCAGTAGAAACCGTTATGATTTCTCCGTTTATTGTTATTATGGATCCCTCATCCATATTGACCCTTCTCAGTGGCTTTGAACGGACATCAACGAGTAGACGTAAATTGGTTTGAAATGTCAGAGACCAAAGGCCAACAGCCAGTAAAGGAAGCCGCAAACTCTGAGACAGACACTAATACACATACAAGTTTACACATACAGCTATAGCGACAGATATGGTCGGCAAGTCAAGGGATCTCATTTCCACGTAAATGCTTGTCATTTGTGAGTAAAATAAATCACTCAAAAATACATTAATTTACGTAAATTTTCGCAAAGGCTGAAAGAGTATTGGACAATACGATTCGGTGAAATGTTTTTTGCAGAAGATACAAATAAAGATAGCAAATGGAAGATAATTTGTAATAATTTGCAGTCATCAGTTTTTTATTTTTATATTTTTTGCATGCTATTTTATCCTTGTAAATATTTTTATCAGGTGGAATCAAAGAAAAATTAATTTTTGAATATTTTGATTCTTTAAAAATTTCCGATCTTATCTTATCTTATTTTGGTGATTTATTATTTGTTTTGGTTATTTTTTTGATTATTTTCGATTTTTCTTTTATTATTTTTGAGGTTTTTTTATTATGTTTTATTCGTAATCAATTTAAATTGCCCTTTTTTGAAAACAATTAAAATAATCATCATCAATTAAAAAATCCGTCTAATCATTTGATTAATAATTCCTAAATTTGCAACGGAACAGAAAGAAAACTTCGGATGAGACCTTCGATTTGCTAAAATTTGAAATTTTAAAACTTCAGTCACTTTACTTGGCCTGAAATGTGCTTTAATGGACTTCTGTGCACCTCTCTACCAATCCTCAATACGAAAATCGCTAAAGGTTTTCGCAGTCGTAAATGAAATTAAAAACCACTCGAATATTGTTTGAAGCGTCAAAGTATTTGCAACACTTCCACTTGCCACAACAATATATTTAACACTATTATCAACACCAACACCAACACCAGCATATCGTCCTTACCAACACTTTAACAACTAAACAAACCGTCAGCCATTAGAATGCTCAACCACTAGGCCGCAATTATTGCATTTGCGGTTCGTAGAACAAACAAATTTTTACAGCTTTCAATTTTCACGAGGCAAGGCAACAACAACAACAACAAGTGCATACATAACTGCAACATATGCATGTGTGTGTTCGTGTGTGTATGTATATTTTATTGTTGTGACTGCAAATTACACCACAGGCTAGAAGGCAAGCGAGCCAGGAGGCGTCCACTCACGGGGTATACATAACAACGAGTACGCAATCTGTGTGGAGTGACCACAACTGGAAATGTCACATAGAAATATGAGCGACAACTGCTTTGCCCCTCCCCCCTTCCTCTACTTTCATTACACATAAACAAATTGTAAATGCAAACGCGCCAAAGGACAAAGAAAGTTTAAAGCGAAAGGGTGGGATGCATGTGCATGACGTACACAAAATGATTCGTCCATCGTACTGCGAAATATTTACTTTGTTCTAACGGCGCTTGTAAGTATGTTAAGCTGATTGCGGTGCAATCAAAAACAAAAACAACAAAATAGAACGATGTGCCTCATTGTGGTTTTGTTGGCGTACAAAATAACGCTATTGCCAATGAGTAAGCTAACGCTTTCATTACATTTCTTTCTGCACATTACCCACCTCCTACCTTCGTCACTCAAAGGCTTTGTTCAAGTTTTGCAAAAAAAATAAAACATAAAAAAACGCACCAATACTCAGCGACCTCTGTCGCTGCAATATGTGTACATATGTATGTATGTACATTGACATGAGGAAATCTAAGCACACAAACTGGGCTCTTGAATGGCTGCCAACGTAGATATGTACATATGTATGAACAGGTGTGCTTGAATACATATGTAAAGGGTGCTCATTTTGGAACTGAAATCAAAGAAAAAATTAAACTTCAAAAAAAAAAGTGAAATTAAAAGGGACCTAAAGCGCAATGAAATTACAAACGGAAAAGGCTAATGAACTGGATTCGGGAATGGAACTGAAACGGAAACAGAAACTTATACTGAACAGGTACAGAAATGGGAACTGAAGCTGAAAATGAAATTACAAAGGGAGGTGGAACTGAAACTCATACCAAAACTGAACGGAAAATGGAACTTGAAGCACAACTGGAGCTGGAACGGGACTAGTATTGAAGCTGGAACTGAAAGTGCATCTGAAACTGGAAATGGAACCAAAACTTGGACCGAAATTGTAACTGAAACCGAAACCAGAACTTAAAGTAAAACTTAAACTTTAGCCTTTACTGAATTGCAACTGAACCTAGAACCGTTAGTGGAGTTGAAACAGAAACTAAAAGTAGAACTTAAATCGGAACTTAAACTGGAACTATGACTGGGTCTCATACGGCAGTTGAATCTGAAAGCAAAAGTGAGTAAATCAGGAAACAGGATGGACAAAAAACCAAAACCAAAACACACCTAACCCGAAGCCTGGAAAACTCAATCGAAACAGATAGTAAAATCGGAACGTAAGACGAAGTTGTATCCGAAAGTGGAACGAATATTCAAACAATACACGAATTTGGAACTAGAACTGACTATACGAAACTTCAACAACTCTAAACGCTGCACCGAGGATCAAGGTCAGCAACAAACTGAAAAAAAACAACAAAATGAAAACGGAATCGACATATCAGCCACATCCACACGGTAAATATGTCATTACTTAATCATCAACTGGAAATAACAACTCAAAAAAAGCACCCTTTACTTTCAACTTGTCAACTCACACACACACATACACCCATTTGTGCTGTGTACATATGTTTGTATTTAAGTCCTGTAGTAGCAATTGCATTGGCGTTTCGCATTTTGTGGTCTCCATGGACTAAGCACACACTTTACTTTCAATTAGTACAAAACAGCCAAGAGGCAGAGACAAGTGCAACCGAAAGCGATAACCGTTAACGCGTTTTGTGGTGCTGTAGATGGTCGACTGGTTGGTTGATTAGTTGGCGGCATATGTACATACATACATACATACATACATAGCGGGGGGAAAAGGGTAGGTGTGTAAGTATATTGTGCTGGCGCGTTGATATTTTGTAGGTTAACTCTATGCCACGAGCGATGCAAACGCAAACATTTTTCAACGAACGCCAAAGCAATGCCGCGTAATGTTGCAACGCAGCTACGCAACAACTCAACAACGCAAGCAACAGCTTCAAGCTATGACTGCTTCATGAGCTTCTTAACTTGATTCCAATTTACGTTGCAAAAGGTCAAAAGTGCTCAGGTCGCTTATGAAGCGTTGTGTTGGCAGATGATGGCGATAAAGGATGGTTGCGTTTATTGCTGTGGCTTACGTGGATGGGTTTGTAATCAACAACAAAATCTTTAGTCGCTATAGCAACTGTGTAGAATTGATTTGAATACAAATAGTTAGTCAACATACGAATTACCGGATTGTCTTAAGCTCAACATGTACTCTAAGGCAAATGAAATACCTTTCCCCAACTATTTTCCTCATTTAATGATTTATTACAATTATTCAATCATTAATTATTCAATTAATTAAATAATAAAAGACAAATAATAATTTTTCAGTAATCAAAAAAAAATCTAAAATACTTAAAAAGTTTCATAAATTTGAATACAGTTTTTTGATTATTTTTAATTATTATTTATTTTCTTAAATTTTTTTAAATATTTTTTTTGGTTATTTTAACTGTTTTTAAGATTTAAAAAAAGAATTATTTGATGTTTTATTGATTATTATTTTTTTTTTTTTTGAATTTTAAAATTTTTGTTTTTTTTCACTATCATGTATTTTCTTAAATTTTTTAAAATATTTTTTTTTGATTATTTTTAATTTTTTAAGATTAAAAAAAAATTATTTGATGTTTTTTGATAAATTTAAGTTTTTTTTTAAATTTTTTTAGATTATTTTTGAAAATTTTAAATGATTTTAATTTTTTTTATTTTTCTTTTTATAATTTTCCTATATTTTTTGTTTTTTTTTTTTTTTTGATAAGCGTAAAAAATCATAATGTTTTCAATTAATTTATAATTACTTTTCAATAGTCTTATAAAAAAGTTAGATCAACACCGTAGAATATTTCACTACTTCAGAATTATGGTACGAGTACAGCGCTCCAATTTAGTAGAAAGAGAAATTTTTTCTGCAGGGAATCCACTCACACCATCATGACAAATGTTCATACATACATGAACGGTGTGGAGACTATGGCGCATTGTTGACGACTTTAAATCAAAGCAAAAATAAATTATTGACATTGAAATAGGCACAGGGGGGAAAGACATCAAAGCAAATAAAAAAAAAATGAAATGAAACACCGCAAATGGGAGGCGTTGTAAATCTCAAATTCTGAGAAGGAAAAGGAAAGCAAATGAAATCAGAGTGCTGCGGAAATCTAAGCTGATTTTTCTTCGTAAGCTCTTATCTACTTATAAATAAAATGACAATCTGATTTTTTTTTTTTATTTAGAAATTTGTCTGTAAAAATCAAAGGTGAAGTTGTATGTAGGTAATATAATCTCAAAAACTGATTCGATTTTTTAATTTTTTATAAATTGTAAAAATTTCTTTAAATTTGATTTTGTTTAAATTTTTACATGTGAGCAAAAAAAGAAAACAATGAATCAAAAAAAATTACCTTGTTATGTATATTTTATTAATGTTCATTTCGTAGAAATTCTGTTTTCCATTTTTCACCAATGTCATTTTTGATATTAGGCAAATGTTAGCGTCGACGCTTTGGACCCATTTAAAATGAACGCCATGAGTTCGTTAGGGATTTTTTTATGCAATTTTTAAATCATAAATTTATGTGTAAAAAAATGCGATTTTATATTTAAAAAAAAAGTATTTTTTTATCAGGCCGATAAATTTAAGATTTACATTTTTGCACATCAACAAAAAAATTTAAATAATCTCCTCAACTCAAATATTTAGTTTTTAATAACTTATTTAAAATCCCGAGATTGTAAAAAATACATACCGAGACTGGAATCTCTTTTATTATTTGATAAACGAAAGGATGGCGGGGGTAAAATCACATACTAAAAATGATAGCAAATGATATCAAAATGTGATTTGTTCCACATCATGGATACATACCCACTATTTATAAGGCGTGTTGAGTATACAATGAGTAGTATGGGGATTTGCTGAAGATATGCGTTGTTGATAAAAGGGGTTACATATCCATATATAAGAGCATGCATATGTATAAAAAAGTAAATAATTTGAATTCCTCATTCTGATTACAAAAAGGGTTTTGATTTGAATTTCCATGAAGGCTTTTGATTTCACCCTGATATCGTCTTTTATGTGCTTTCCCCTTCATCTTTGTAGAATCTCAGTGAAAAGAACTCAGTTTTAATGTCAAAAGCTGATCAAATGCTGATGCGTTGATAAGAAACTGTATAAGATTGCTATGATTAAAAAAAATCAGTTGCACTGTTTACTTAACTTCGGTTGAAATAATTTTTTGCTACACATAAACGTTAGTCATAGCATCAAAGGATTTAATTTTAAAATGAATGAAGGTCCTGCTTGTCACTTAAATAGTTCGATGTTTAGTATATCAACAATTGAGTTTTTATTTTGTGAGCTGCACATTTTAAAGTTTTGATGATTATAAAAGAGGGCAAAAAAAAAATATTTTTTCAAAAATTTATATTTTTTTTTGAAAATTTTTATTACTGGTTTAATTTTCAATAATTTCTTTTAAATTAATTATTAAATTTTTTTATTTGAATAGAAAAGGAAAATTTAGAGGCAACTACCATATCTTTTCTTATAGATTCCTCCTTCATCAGGTCAAATTTCTGTAATCCTATAGGCTATCAGAACAATGGATTTTACATGAAAATTGCTACTCCATATTAAAATATTAAATTATTTCTTAGTAAAAAATATCTAAAATTCGCATCCACAAACAAACCAACTTCAAATCAGCAACAAAACAAAATACATTTTTTTTTTAAATATGTATAAGCCGGATTTTTTAAAAATGAGCAAAGGTTTTTCGAGTTCAAATACAAATATCATACATATTGGCCTGCTTTTAAATTTTGTGGAAAAAATGAGAAAAAAACTTCACGAAAAACACAATCAGTGTCCTCTTTGTAATTGAGCTTTACAATGAAACAAGAAAATAGAACAAATTGGTTTTCATTTTACTGAGAATTTTCGAAATTTTGTTTAGTTTCTGCTATTGCCAAATCTAAAAGAAAAAAAATTGTGAGATATATGCATTGTTCTCAGATTTTACAACTACATAGTAATGAATGGCATTTGATTTCTACGAATTTTGTTACTCATACGACCTGGTGACACACATAAATCAAACAAAAGAACTCACTGTGGGGCACGCTGTATATAAACAGAGGACTCAAATTGAAAAAGAAGTTATTTCCAAACCCCCAAAAAATATTTTACAAATGGCTCATACCCCATTCAGCTTCCTTTTCTTTCTGCTCTACGTTTCCTTTTATCCCTAAAAATATTTTTCAAACTGTATTTTTCTGTTTTAAATCATGTTGATGTTAATTTTCAGAATGGCAAAAAAAAAATCTCAATTACATACATACAAACATAGCCATGAATCAAAGCAAATGTGATAAAGAAGACATAAAGTTAAACATCTTTGTTTTCTCATTTTACTTCAAATGCTTAATTTTTTGTTATCATTGCTTATATATTCTTCTTTATTCATACTTTTGCACATGCACTTGTGTGTTCATATTATATGTATGCGCGTGTATGTATGTATTTATTTGTTCGCATGAAATTTCTACTTCACATGAATTTGACCTTTAATGCTTCAACTATTTCAAAACCACTTCAACGGCTTGAAGCTTTATTTATTTTCTTTCGCTTTTTACTGCCAACGTTTGCTTAACTGTACTTTTGTTGTTGCATCAACTGTAGTGCTCGCACTCTTATTACTCTGTGCATATCCTCTTTAGTAACAACAACAACAACAATGCGCGTGCTTGTGTGCTTGCGTGCGCTTTGTCGCTTTATGTTGCACTACTCACGTACACTTTAAGTGTGCTGCGGTTGCAGTGTTTCCTCGTCGTTCTTTTCTTTTCGTTTCATTTCTTTTGTGTACGCAGTATTTATACCAACAGTCGTACATATGTGAATATGTATGTATGATATTGTTGTGATAAAAGCAGCACGTGGAAAAGGATCTAAGGAATAAGTAGAAAGAATATAATAAAAATATAAGTAGCATTAATAAGCGTATACTTTTGTCATTCGAGGCGCAAAAGAGCAACTAAACTTGAAAATTTCATTCCAATTTTGTCCCAGATAAAATTTTCACGAACTTCTACCACAGAGATTACAATAAATTATATTGAATAATCCATAATAAATCGTTTTATAAAAACTCTAAAAACAAGTTTCTATCGATTTAAAAACCGCCTCCTTTTTCGCGCTCAGCTATAAAAGAGTTGCGGCCATACTCGCTCCAATAATAATAACAGCAATGTGGCATAATGCAGCACAATAAGTAGAAAAATGCATATAATAAGCACCATGTGCGTGTGTATGTGTGTGTTTGAGTGTTTTCTTTTCAAATGTGCATTCTACTCACTTTAAAACGACATTTGCGTTGTTCACTTGCAGAAGAGCAATGAAGAAAATAATAGAAAAAAAACAACAAAAACGAACAAAAAAATTAAGAAAGTCAAAGTTTGGTTGAAATCGACCATTAAATACCCAAATGCCATTGCCGGTCATTTTAATTTTTTTTTAAATAAATTTAATATTGTTCTCTCTTTTTTCTATGAGTCAACCTACCTTCTTTCAAATGCCAAAATTTAAAGATACCGTCCTTAAGAAGCTACTATCACAACTGGGTATAGTAAAAAAAAATACCCGTTGCTTGTACGGTAAACAAGTTAACTACTCTTTGTTTATTGTTGTTTCACATATTTTTTTCTTTTTTTTTTCTTTTACCTTCTTCTATTCTTTTGCGTATTTGTCTTATTTACTCCTAACTCTTTCCGTTATTTGAGATTCTTCACAACCATACATACATATGTTAAACTTATAAAGCAGAGCAGCAAACATTTCAGCTTCCGTTTTTTCCCCACATATATAAAGACATATAAAATTTTTCTTTAGCGTTTAGTGGACATATTGCACACAGAACCCGGGTATCCATACAGAACCTTTCAAAATGAGTTTAGCTTAGGATTAGTCTGGGATGAGTTACAAACGACCAGACATGTTAAATTTAGTTGGGAATTATTAATCAATTGATTAGGCGGATTTTTGATTGGTAATGATTATTTTAACGGTTTTCAAGATTAAAAAATTAGTAAAAAAAATCAGAAATAATCCAAAAAAATCATGACTTTTTACGATTATTAAAATATATAAAATATTAATAAAAAAAAATAAAAATCAAGCTTTTCTACGATTATTAAAGAATGTCAAAAATAATCGAAAATAAATAAAACAAAAAAATTATTATTGAAGAAAATCAAAATAGTAAAAAAAATCTTAATTTTTAGGATTATTAAAGAATATCAGAAGAAAATAAAAAATATTTCAAAAACAAGTATTATTTTTTCCGAATATTAAAAAAAATTAAAAATTATCGAAAAAAAAATTTTAAAATAATCAAAAAAAAAAGTTATTTCGTAACTTTAAATTTTTTTTTTGATTACAACCACAAATTCAATGTTTTCGAAAATAATGAGGTTGAAAGGTGAGTTTCTGTTTTTCCGAACGATTTTCCGTCATCCCTTGTCAATTTTTGTTTGTTTACAAACCGGTTTTGGCGATCCGCCATCTTCAGTGTAGGTTTCGTTCTCGAAGAGGTTGAAAGGTATTTCCACTAGGGGTCGAACCCAAGACATCTTCCATTAGTATTTTGTTCATTTCCAAGTATGACCTAAGTTTTTTTGTGACAGAAATGTTACAATTGTATTACACCCTTATTGGTTGACCGACTAGTTTGCTTAGATTGATAAAAGATTGAACTACTTTAGAACTAGTTAGCTTCTTTTCAAGGTATCTAACTGCAAGCCTTGTAGCTGAATGCTGCTTAATTATACGTACATACACATAACACACGAGCGAGTACTTTTTCTGCTTTTCAAAAGCAATCCTAAATATTGTGATATGGTTGCTGTGCATTTTAAATGCTTTGTTGTTATTATTCTTGTATTTCTCGCTTGTTTGCTTTTATTTACTTAACGATTTTTTTTTAATTGTTCCTCGGTTTTTCGTTTCTTTACTTTTGTGTGTGTTTAGTATTCTTTCACGTTTCACAAGTTTATGGACATAAAATGTCTGCATGTTTGTTATTTTGTTGTTGTTTTTTTTTTCTGCAGCAAGAAGGAGATCTCTCTATCGTAAAAATACATTCCTTAGTTATTTCACTCGGAGTATCACGTAACCGTTTACATTTTAAAGCAAACTTTAGAGCTGGCATGTTGTTATTTATGACTTTAATGTTGTTGTAATGGAAGTTTTTTTTGAATTGTTAATAGAAAACTCTTAAGATGGCATTTCGATCGGCATTTATACCGATTTGAGCTTTTAATTACACATGGTGTCTATCATTAAGGTAAGTTGAATTTCTATTACGAAAAAAAGGCCGACATATTGTACCCACCAAAGTTTTCCGAAATTTCATCATAAAGAAAAAACTGCAAGGAAAGGCTTCGCAAGCATTCT
Source organism: Sphenella marginata (assembly GCA_951509765.1). Classification (NCBI taxonomy): domain Eukaryota; kingdom Metazoa; phylum Arthropoda; class Insecta; order Diptera; family Tephritidae; genus Sphenella; species Sphenella marginata. The sequence goes on from OX608083.1 coordinate 59,521,625, forward strand.
GAAGGTTTTTGTAATGACTTACTTCCGACATTATGATTGGAGTCAGACGAATACAATTTTTATTTTAATCCTTTTCTTTATTTTATTTTAGTTTATTTTATTTTATTTTATTTTATTTTATTTTATTTTATTCTATTTTATTTTATTTATTTTATTTTTTTATTTTATTTGATTCTATTTTATTTAATTTTTTTTTATTTTTTTTTATGTTTTGCCGAAGTTCAATGAAATAACATTGTAAAAATCTTTCCATTCTGCAAAAGGTTACCCATACGCCCCGGTGTACGACAATTGAAGTGATTTTTAAATGCTCACTCTAATACTTACAAAAGTTATCCTCACTCACTGGAGTGACTAAGTCAATATATTTTTGTTATAAATTTTCTGCTCAACATGTAATCATCACAAAATCATAACAATTAAACGGCTGCTTTTTCAAACATTTGCTAAATCTTCAGCTGGCTGTTCTACTTTAACAAAACACATACTGTGTAGGTGTGTGTGTGTATATACATACCCTGTAGGATTTCGGAGTAGACTTAGTCCACACCACAAACTACACTTTAGAGGTTTGTAAGTAGCCTAAATTTGGTCCAAGCACATATAAAATTCTATTTACGTTTAACATTGTATGGCCTAGGCACGGACCAATTGCCCCCTACTGCATTACATTGTAGCCAAAATTTGGTCAAATGACACTTTGTGCATTACAATCGGAGTATACTTTATATGCTTAAAAAACATAAACACGAGAGAAAATCACCTTCTGTGCATTACATTTGAGATACTTTTGGCGCAATTCATCTCCGTTGCATTACATTCGGATTACTTTTTGGTCAATCCACCTACTTTTAATTACATTGCATATATTTTTTGGACCATCCTTGGTATAGATACAAAGCTACTATACCTATGATAGTCGGTTTGGGCGATTGGACCAATCTTTCCTTCAGGGTAGTTATGCTTAAATGTGTATATATTGTCCTTGCCATTTCATTTTTATAACGACAGTGAATTTTTCATATTTTCATAGTCATCATTTTCTAATGCCAACAACAACTTAGGCGGTCGTGGCAGCAATCATTGAAAGATGCATATGTATATGTGTGTACGTACCATTTGGGATAGCTCGAGCGCATAATAATAATGATTGTTATGCTGGTGAATCTCCCACTGGCATTTACTATGTAATGCTTATTGTTGTTGTGCGCTTTTCGTTTTGTTTATTTGTTATGCTTTTATCATTTTTATTATATTTGTTGAGTCAGTGCCAAGTTGACACTGGCAATTGCAGGCGTCGTAGACCAAGAATAATGAAAATAACAACAAATTGCACCAACAATTGCAGTAAGCTAAACATTAAAAAAGTGCAACTGCGCTATGTAGGGGGGTGCTGACAAAAGTTCGTTCATCTGTTTTTCAAAAATGAAAAAAAAAAAAATTATGCTCTAGAAATCGGGAATTATTTTCAGTTTGAGACGGGGCAATCTTTTGTAGAGAACGCGGGCTAAAGGGATGTCGATCTAATTAATAGCCTCGAGTTCAGAACTAAATATGTTCCAAGTTTGTACCTACTCGAAATGTTATTTTAAATCGAACTCAAGTATCATCTAATCCCATGCGCCATCTGCTGGAGTTTTCCAAGTTTCACTTCTATATATACATATACACATGTATCTACATACATATGTTTTTTCCTAGTTTTTTTTTCTCTCTTTATCTAAGCAAACTTTGATTAGCCCCTCGTATGTAGCATGTTGCCAGTAACAAAAAGAGCAAGAGACGCGCAACACAAAATAGCAACAGGAACGGCATACCAAACTTGATGACAAATTACAATGACAACTCACGTCCTTGATGCCATTCGCTCAATTCTAAGTTGTGGCCTACATAACGATGAATTTACAGTTAAACACACACACACGCAAACATCAGTGTGCACAATAAATGCACTGCTATAGAAAATATCGGACTATGACAACTAAAGATTATGTAGGGACGCATTGTAGTTGTGCAATTTGAGGTATGAGGTGACGTAGCGGCAACCTTATGGCAAATGACAAAATGCTGATGTCGCACTTGTATGCAATTGGGAGCGTATTATTGGATGTGTGTGTGCATGTGCGTGTAAACCTAAGGAAGGCGATGATTTGGCACGCACATCCGGCCGTGTCGGACACTGCTGTCTTAGTATATTTGCACAAATGGACATGAACAGTACTGGTTGTCTAGCTTTAAGCAATAATACTTACTTACGGTTTAAACGTGTAGATTGTGACTGAATTGAAAAAGTTAAGCTTAAGGTACATACATACATACATATGTATGTGTATAGATATGGAAAACAAGATTTGTTAGTTAACGGAGCAGGTTGATCTGTTTTAAAAATTTGAGCCTTGTGGAAAACGAACTGGATCTATCTTTCAAGCTTTTCAGCAAACCTTAGTTTGCCTCAAAAAAAATTTTGAGGTTAGAGACGATTTCTTATATTTCCATTGTCCTCCTAAATTGTAAAGCGATATGCGCAAGAAGAAGATACATTTCTTTTCTTGCATTTTTTTAGGCTCGAAGTCATGAAAAAGCAAAGTTTTTTCCACAGCTTTCATTTCATGCATATGACACTAGGCAGAAAACCAGCTTCCTTTTGAATTTCCTTTAATAAACATGCACTGGCTCTTGATATAGGCAACTCGCCCAGAAACCAAAATCAAAAAGAATTATGCCAAACTGTCATCAGCAACAGCAGCGAGCAATAAAACTTAGCAAACAATTTTTATTTTTTTACTTTTACAAAAAACTTTAACCTAATTCTGCATGGAAAATGAAGCACAGCTGCGAACTTCCTGTCCATTCAGCTAAGGTTTCTTCCGATTGAACTGATTTCAATCCTTTTGTCTTCCTCAGCAACGCATATGTAAGTCTTCATTCGCTTCGTTTGTCCTATTCGTATATCCATAGAATTCTTATACAGCCGAAAAGCCTGAAAATATACTTTCATTCAAATACAAACTGCACTAAGAACTTAATTAAAGAGCCCACAGTTTAATGTACTATCGATAAGTTCAAATCGACTGGAAACTTCCGCTTTGTCAATTTTATTATCGATATGCAAAAACATTCGATGAATACTCAAGAAAGGTATAGGACACAATTGCACACAAACACTCATACTCGTATTTACATGCTTGTGCATGCTTTATGAATGACATTACAAAGTGTTGAATGCCAAATTGATACGCAAAGAATATTGCAACCTGTATTAAGAGAAACTAATTAATAAAGGTATTTATGGGGGAGAGGGTGGAGGCCAAAACAATTGAGTGGCTGGTTTAATTTGGTTTGGTATTTGCCATTCAAACTTGTCACAAAGAACTAAACAATGAAAAGGTAAAAGTCAAGTGCGAAAGTAGTACAACGGAAAGGAAATTCAATTGAAGTTTTGCATGAATTCCCCGCTCAGGTGCAGGTTTTTGTTTGCATGAATTGCTACACCAACACCAACACATACACATAAAACATTTTTAAACATACCAAACGCTGCATTAGTGCTTTACGGCAGTTTTTGATTTTCGTTGGTGTTCGTTTTGTCATTTGATTTCTTTTTTTACATTTTTTTTTATAGTTTGCGTTTTTTCTCTTTAAGTTTGACATAAGAAAACAAGTTTTTGCTGCACTTTTTTTTTTGAAGAATTTGCAGTGCAAAAGTTCAAGTGAATACTTGCGGAGAAAACTTTTAATGATGCATAAGAGAAATAAAGGAAATCTGCAAAAACAACTTTGGACATTATTTTTTTGTAAGAAAGTTTTCTTTTGATTTCTGTCGTCAAAAAAAAAAAAGTATTGCTGAATAGTGAATTATGGAAGGTTAGAAAAACTCAATATTAGCTGAAAACTAAAATATTGAGAGTTTGTATTGTTATGTAAACAATAATATTATTTTTCACAATTTTAAATAACAATTGAAGATAATTCTTAATGAATGAGACTTTGAGGTTGCGGTATTTCGAGAAGAAATCTAGTTTTTAGGTTAGAACGTTAACACGAGTGTGAGACCACTTCATGGACCCTTCGCCAAACCACATCCTGGCCTGTTTACACTTTTTAGTAAAAATCTTTACTTAGCATAAAAAGACATTCAAAGTAATTGCTAGTCGTAGTCATATTAAACAAAGATTTTAGCTAAAATGAATTGTAATAGGGTCCCCTTATGAAAAAATTATGTTATAATTATGTTATAAATATTTTTATTTTTTATTTTGCAAGATCACCCTGTGTCAACCATTTTATTTGAAAACAGCCAAACTCAAGTTTGGAATAACCGTTGGGACATCGCACAACATTAGACACAAACCGTGATTTTTAAATATATATTAAAATGACGCTCTCGTAATTTTAAAATTAAAAACGCCGTCTTAGACATAAAATGTATGTAACTTAAATTGACTATGATAGAAGTGAATTTTAACAAAGAAAATTAAAGTCAGAGTTGCAAAAACATTTAATTTTGAAAATTAATTTCCTGAATTCTAAAGCCAAGTACTAAGTTCACAGCCGTGAAATTCCGCCAGCAACATGCATTTTCCTTGCCGTGAAATGTTGCTAGCATCAATGAGAAGAAACGTCAAAATGCTAGCAACTTTGAGTGTCAAAAGAATAGAAATTCATAGAAATTTCAAGAAATGTCACTTTTCCCTCAATTTTAAATGACATTGTCAATTTAAAAAGTCGTGAAAAAATGTTGCTAATGTCATGTTGCGCTACATTTCCACGCCGTGAACTGAGTACTACTTTGCCGTGAAATACAAGCGAAATTTCACGGCTACTTCACGACAAGAAATTTTGTATGGATTTTGACAGCTGTTTCACGTGAAACTCGATGTTAGTACCTAGCTTAAGTATGTACATTTCTCCTATGGTGAATTACCTTTTATGGTCTATGTTCTCTGATCCCAGCTAGAACGCACTAAGGGATTCACCAATACAATCCCAAAACTTTGACAATTTATTGCGAATGTAAGAACGGCAACACTTTTTTTCATGCTTGACTTACTAGCGGCGTTTCGTTCTAACAAGTGCGTAATATATGCATGTCATATTGTTAAGTCATGGTTGGTTATTCGAATTTAAAAGGAAAAAATGCCAAAGGACGCTGGCAGGTGTACAATTTTATTTATTTATAAATTGTTGGCTGAATACAAAAAAACTAACAACTTTTAGTGAAATAAAAGCAGCAATATTTCATAAACTAGTGGCTACTTAAAATTTTAAAGCAATAATGTCGGTTTACTGCGGATTGGGCGAGTGTATTGAGGTGCATATAATGGAATTGGTAATCGTTTACGTTTTTCGCAAATATTTTCCAAAATAATGAAAATATTGGTTGAGCGGAGTTATATTCATGCTCCTGGGACGGACACGCGTCTTTTGATACCCCTCCGGACATTTTTGGACGCGTATTAGCGCTCGGTACCCCACGTAAACGATTACCATGGAATTTATTAAATTGCTTGTGAAAGTGACGCCCCCATGCTATTTTGTGAAAATTATGTTTATTCGTTGGAGTTGGCGCACAATGGTGAATTGCATCGCTATATGAAACAACAGATGGGACGTGCAATGACCGAAGAGGAAGCGTCTAGTATACTACAACAAGTGGTATCTGGTCTGAACCGGATGAGAAGCACATGACCATGTGTGGTAAGTACTGCGTGCAATAATCAGTGCTTTATTAAATAACACAATTTTTGTATTCTCTTTCTCACAGGGCCACCCAATTACATATCACCTGAAGTAGTTACGCGTTCGCCCCATGGTCTGCCTGCCGATGTTTGGGGTCTGGGCTGTATGTTTTACACGTTTTTAGTTGGTCATACACCTGCAACAACAGCATTTTTTAGATTTTAAGCCTCTTAAATCAGCTCATTTTTGTAACTCTTTTGGTGCCGATTTTATTTACATTTACTTGCTTTTCGAATTTATTTCATGTTTTAATAAATATATACTTATAACCTATTCTTTTATTTAAGATGAGGATCCAAAATCGGGTAAAGTATAATTCCTCATAAAATCCCTTAATTTATTCCCTTATATCACAGGTTATATAATGCCTTAGCGAATCCCTTTTATAATCCATTATTTAATGGCTCATTAAGGCCATATTTAATGCCTTACACTATGGCTTAAGCATCCCTTATATATAGGCATTCGCATGAGAGCGATATAGCATGAATAAATACGTGAAGCTTATATGAGAGAGAGAGACAAAAGCTCACACGCACGTGAACGTATCCCTTAGAATTCTCCTTTTGCCCTGTACAAAATAATGGAAAGTTGTCAAATTTGTGAGGTATACTTTCCCTTAGCGCTATGGCATAAATGAGTGCTCATTTAAGGCATAGTGTTCTAGCTGGGATATAAGCGAACATCATTGAATTTTTTAGTTTCACCACGAAATTGTTTTCCATTTACACAGCACTGATTGACTGTGTTATCTACACAGCATGCACTGTAAAACAGCTGATTGTCAAACTCGCGTTTGGTTTACGTTGGAAAGCAACTTTTTTCACTTTTCATTCATACTTTAATTTTTAATATACAGAATTTGCAGTAAAATTAAAACAAATCAATTCTTATGTCGATAAATAAGCATTTCAAATAAAGCTGCACGCATACATCATGGAGGAGTTAAGGCGTCTCGAATACCTGTCGTTGGTGTCGAAAATTTGCACTGAGCTGGAAAATCACTTGGGATTAAACGACAAAGATTTGGCCGAATTTATTATCGATCTGGAGGGTAAGAATCCAACATTCGACTCATTTCGCAAAGCGCTGCATGATAATGGGGCCGAGTTTCCGGATTCTTTCGTTACGAATTTACAGCGTATTATACAATTAATGAAACCCGGCGGTGGGGTTGGAGATGAGGATAACGCAGGCGTGAGCAGTGTGAAAAATGCCAAAGCGGAACAACTAACGCGAATGTTCCCAGGTTTGGCTCTACCTAATGATAAATTTAGCAAAGCTTATAGTAGTGGAGGCGAAAGTGCTAATGACACTACTTCTAGTGAGTCCGAGTCAGAAGAAGAGAAGGATAACGGGAAGAAAAAAGAACATAAATCCAAAAAGCGTGACGAAATTGATGATGTTATGGATGAGCAAGAAGCGTTGGCGCCAAGCAAACAGAAAGAAGTGAAAGAAGAGACATCGAAGAAGGATGATGATGATGACGATGATGATGTTGATGACGTTATGGCAGAGTTGGAAGCTTTAGCGCCCAGCAAACAAATAAAAAAAGAAACAAAAGTGGAGAAAAGCGAAGTAGATGATGCTATGGAGTTGTTGGAATCACTAGCGCCTAGTGCAAAAAAATACGAAGATGCTAAAATCAAATCGGAAAAGAAGAAAAAGCTTGATCGGCATTCACGCTCCAGATCGAAAGAACGTAGTAGTAGACGTTATGAACAAAGCAGCAGGACCGAAAAAACCCGGGACAAACGTTCACATTCAAAGTCTCCCCGAGATAGGCGACGCAGCAATGACCGGCGAAGACGTTCGCGTAGCAAATCACAAGATGATAAACGACGCCGTTCGCGAAGCAAGTCACGCGATAACAGGCGACGACGCTCCCAAAGCAAATCGCGAGATGTCAGACGACGACGCTCTCGAAGCAAATCACGAGAGAGATTGCGTGAGCGTGATCGTGATCGCGGTGGGCGTACTCGACGTTCACGTTCTCGCTCCCAAGGACACAGTAGTAGTAGGCGTCGAACCCGTTCACGTTCCCGCGAACGTCAACGTCGCTCTCGATCTCATGAACGGAGCGGCCGCCGAAGATCTCGAGACCGCAGTGAACGTAGTGGCAGACGCAATCATTCTCGTTCTCATTCCAATGAACGGCATGTACGCAACGAGAAAATGCCACCGCCCGCAAACCTACCTGATGATCCCGAACCGGGTAAGATTTATTCAGGAAAAGTAGCAAATATTGTACCATTCGGATGTTTTGTACAACTCATGGGTCTGCGTAAGCGTTGGGAGGGTTTGGTACATATTTCACAGCTGCGCTCCGAAGGTCGTGTCACTGATGTTACGGAGGTGGTGCAGCGCAACTCGAATGTAAAAGTTAAAGTGATGTCACTTGCCGGGCAAAAAGTGTCGCTATCCATGAAGGAGGTTGATCAGGAGACAGGACGTGATTTAAATCCATTATCGCATGTTGCGCCAGATGATGATCATAGGGATCGTAATCCAGATCGGCCCTATAGTGGTACCTCCCTGTTAAATTTGCAAGTAAGTAATTGGTATACAAAGTTGGTTGACTCTCTTACAAAACGTATTTCTCTACAGGGTGGTAGCATGGACAATGATGAGAGTAATTCACGTAAGCGTGTTACACGCATATCCAGTCCCGAACGTTGGGAAATCAAACAAATGATAAGCTCTGGCGTTATCGATCGCAGCGAAATGCCTGATTTTGATGAAGAAACTGGGCTCATACAAAAAGACGAGGACGATGAGGCCGATATAGAAATTGAAATTGTAGAAGAGGAACCACCATTTTTATCAGGGCATGGTCGCGCATTGCACGATCTCTCACCTGTACGCATTGTCAAAAATCCCGATGGCTCTTTAGCGCAAGCCGCCATGATGCAGTCAGCTTTATCGAAGGAGCGACGTGAACAGAAAATGTTACAGCGGGAACAAGATGCTGTCGCGCCGACTAATATGAGTCGCAACTGGATCGATCCCCTACCAGAAGAGGAGGATCCCCGTGCAATGACGAGCTCGCGTGGTATTGGATCGGGGGCAACCGTTGAAGTACCCGAGTGGAAGAAACATGTCATTGGCGGCAAGAAATCTTCCTTTGGTAAAAAAACAGACATGTCACTGCTGGAGCAACGTCAATCTTTGCCCATCTACAAGCTGCGCGATGATCTCATCAAAGCTGTTTCAGATAATCAAATATTAATTGTTATTGGTGAGACAGGATCTGGCAAAACCACACAAATTACACAATATTTGGCGGAAAGCGGTTTCACTGCGCGTGGTAAAATTGGTTGCACGCAGCCGCGTCGTGTGGCCGCCATGTCGGTCGCTAAGCGTGTGGCAGAAGAGTTCGGTTGTCGCTTAGGGCAAGAAGTGGGCTACACTATTCGTTTTGAGGATTGCACAAGCCCCGAAACTGTCATCAAATACATGACAGATGGTATGTTACGCACTGAATTATGCCAAAATCTTAATAATAATATTTCCTCCTCCTCAACAGGTATGTTGTTGCGTGAATGCTTGATGGAATCCGATTTAAAAACATATTCCGTCATTATGTTGGATGAGGCGCATGAACGTACTATACATACTGATGTACTATTTGGTTTGCTAAAAGGTGCCGTACAGAAACGGCCTGAGCTAAAACTTATTGTTACATCAGCAACGTTGGATGCGGTGAAATTTTCGCAATATTTCTTTGAAGCGCCAATTTTTACCATACCTGGACGCACATTTCCCGTCGAGGTATTGTACACTAAAGAACCAGAAACAGATTACTTGGATGCTTCCCTCATCACTGTTATGCAGATACATTTACGTGAACCACCAGGCGATATCTTACTCTTTCTCACAGGTCAGGAAGAGATCGACACTGCTTGTGAGATACTTTATGAGCGTATGAAAAGTTTAGGACCCGATGTACCCGAATTGATAATATTGCCTGTATATTCGGCTCTCCCTTCTGAAATGCAAACACGCATTTTTGATCCAGCTCCTGCGGGTAGTCGCAAAGTTGTTATTGCAACAAATATTGCTGAGACGTCGCTAACAATCGATGGTATTTTTTATGTCGTTGATCCGGGTTTTGTCAAACAAAAGGTTTATAATTCGAAAACGGGAATGGACTCACTTGTAGTAACACCAATTTCACAAGCGGCAGCTAAACAGCGTGCCGGTCGTGCTGGACGCACAGGACCCGGTAAATGTTATCGCTTATATACAGAGCGCGCGTATCGTGATGAAATGCTGCCAACTCCAGTGCCAGAGATACAGCGCACGAACTTAGCAATGACAGTGCTCCAACTAAAGACAATGGGTATTAATGATTTGCTACATTTTGATTTCATGGACGCGCCCCCTGTAGAATCTTTGGTTATGGCTTTGGAAAATTTGCACTCATTGTCAGCGTTGGACGATGAGGGGCTGTTAACACGTTTAGGTCGACGTATGGCCGAATTTCCACTTGAACCAAATCTCTCGAAAATGTTGATTATGTCTGTTGCTTTACAATGCTCTGATGAAGTGCTTACCATAGTGTCCATGTTGAGTGTGCAAAATGTATTTTACAGACCAAAAGACAAACAAGCTTTGGCAGATCAAAAGAAAGCGAAGTTCAACCAACCCGAAGGCGATCATCTAACACTACTCGCCGTTTATAATAGCTGGAAGAATAACAAATTTTCGAACGCCTGGTGTTATGAGAACTTCGTGCAAATACGTACACTCAAGCGCTCGCAGGATGTACGCAAACAGTTGTTGGGTATTATGGATCGTCATAAATTGGATGTAGTGTCGGCTGGTAAAAATTCTGTACGCATACAAAAAGCCATTTGTTCAGGCTTCTTTCGTAATGCTTCTAAAAAAGATCCACAAGAAGGTTATCGCACACTCGTCGATTCACAGGTGGTGTATATACATCCCTCTAGTGCGCTTTTCAATCGTCAGCCAGAATGGGTTGTCTATCATGAGCTGGTACAGACCACCAAAGAGTATATGCGTGAAGTAACTACTATAGATCCGAAATGGTTGGTGGAATTCGCGCCTTCATTCTTCCGCTTCTCCGATCCAACGAAATTAAGTAAGTTCAAGAAAAATCAACGCCTGGAGCCATTGTATAATAAATATGAAGAGCCAAATGCCTGGCGTATATCGCGTGTGCGTCGAAGACGAAATTAAAATTATACACAATACATATTGTATTTATCTTTTAATGAAGCTCTTTTAGTTAAAATGTAAGTTAATATTTAATTAAACATGTTTTTATTTGTATTATGAACCAAAACAAAAAAAAGTAGACAGTAAAGCTAAATACTTGAGTAATCTGATTTGATTTTGTGTGAACAATAATTAATAGCCTTTTCGTCCACGGAACCTCTGTCTGTTATCGAGCTGTAAATGTAAACATTCATTTTATATAATCCAATAAGCTACTGTGTATGCTCTCAACACTTACTATAGAACGTTTGCACTCAAAGAATGTGTTCCTCAGCACTTGACATTCTGGCACTTTATTCATCTGGAGGCACTCACGAGGCGTATTCTTATCCTAGAAATAAACAATTAGATTGTATTCAAATGTAAACAATTCCTTGTACTCACAATACGGCAGCAGTCACTTTCGAGTAGGCACATCTTTAAATCTGCCCGAACACCCGCACATGCTGTATTATCCGCCAGTTTTTCATCTCCCTCGTAGCGCATCATATTGTGGCCGTTTTTTTGTAAATAAATAAGTATTTAATCGACAAATATTTAGCGTATTCTATAGAACAAAAGAAGTCAAATTTCACAAATTCTGTTGCAAAACAAACTTCGCATCGAATCAGCTGTTGACTATGTTTGGAGATGCCGTGCGGCAGTGGATTTTTTAGGTTAAATTTTATAAGAAAATCTACGAAAGCTTTCGAATAGTTGTTATCCAACTTACATATCAAATCAAAGACATCAGATTTTCCGCGGGAAAATAGTGCATTAATTTATTATTGATATGTGGAGAGCATCCAACTATTGGGATGCTGTCTATTTTTGACTACAACCTCCTATCGTTGCAGCTCCTTATACCACCCAGTGATTTTATGGTGTATACACTAAATTTGGACATTTTAGTTATGTATATTTCCTCAACTGGTGGGCAACGCCAATTTTGTGGGTGGGATCAGCTGTTTTTGACATTGCGGGTCTGTTTGCTATTGCATCAAGCCGGGTATTTGGAAACCACCAACATGTCTCGCAGCAGGTAAGTGGGAAAAATTCCAGTTTCTTCTTTGCAAATCACTAATTCGCATCTATTCTTAGCTTCCTGAAGCCATCCCGATGCTGGCCTTCAAGCAAGTATCCTTTCAGCAGAAACCAACATGCCTGGCAGCAGCCAACAAAAGGCAAGGATACTGGAATACGCATTTACAATTGCATTGCCCGCAAGCAAGTGCCGTTGATATTGCCAAACGACAGTTACGCCACTTGGTATACATGTGGACCCACCGTCTATGATAACACACATTTAGGACATGCCAGCTGTTATGTTAAGTTAGACATTATTCAGCGCTTATTGCGACAGTATTTCAATGTGAATCTAGTCACGGCTATGAATATAACCGATATTGATGATAAAATCATAAGCAAAAGTAAAGAAACTGGAAAAGACTGGCGTGATTTGGCGCGTCACTATGAAAGTGAGTTTTGGTCAGACATGCGACAGCTCAACGTACAAGAACCAAATGTAAAGATACGTGTTACCGAGCAAATGCCACGCATAGTTGATTTTATAACGCGTCTTATGGAACAAGGTGTCGCATATAAAGGAAAAGATGGTGGGGTTTACTTTGCGCTAAACTCGTGCTCTAATTACGGAAAATTGCAGAAACAAAATCTAGCGGAAACAACAGAGCAGACGCTCGGAGATACAAATGGAAAGCTACACAGTGCAGATTTTGCCCTATGGAAAGCGAAAAAGGACACAAAAGAACCCGCTTGGACATCACCTTGGAGTGCTGGAAGACCTGGTTGGCATATTGAATGCAGCACATTGGCGAGCATGATATTTGGACAACAATTAGACTTTCATGCTGGCGGTTTGGATTTACGTTTTCCACATCATGAAAATGAGGAAGCGCAAAGTTGTGCCTATCACAATACACAGCAATGGGTTAATTATTGGCTACACACCGGACAATTGCATATCAATGGACAAACCGTAAAAATGTCGAAATCGTTGAAAAACACAATATCAATTGGTGAAATGCTAGAAAGCTATACAGCAGATGATTTTCGTATGGCTTGCGTACTATCAAATTATCGCAATGCTGTAGATTATGGTGATGCGCTGATGCAAACATCAAAAAATACGCTCAAACGTTTTAAAACTTTTAAAGTCGATTGCAACGCATATTTGAGCGGCAAGAAGCCGGCAGCAAATGTGGAGGCAAGTGAATTGCTTTATGGTTTGGAGCGTGCGCAACGCGATATAGATGTGTGTTACAAGGATGATTTTGATACAGCGCGCAGCGTTGGTGTATTGCTTGAACAAGTGAATACAGTTTGTCGTTATATTAATGCGCCAGCAACTACTGAAGTTAATACACCTCAATTGATTGCTGGTAGTTGTTTGGATGCTGTAGCTGCAGTGGCGAATTTTATAGAACAAAATTTGCGTATTTTAGGCTTTAATTTTGTGCAAGAATCTCAACAGAAAGCATTAGGTGCGTCAAAAGAGTTCGATCTGGAAAGTTTGGTGGAAGATTTGCTACAGTCGCGTCGTTTGATACGTGAGCGCGCTGTTGCTGCAAAGAACAAAGATCTATTTAGAATATGTGATGAGTTACGAAATTGCTTGCGACAACATGGTATTCATATACAGGATCATAGTCAGGGTACTTCATGGCAATTCAGTAGCGATAGTAAATAAAGTGGTTTGTTGAAATGGATATAACAGTAATTCAATTTAAATTCGTCCTAGCGAAAACTGGAAGCGGAGGCGATGTTTATTAGTACAGCTTTATATGAGGACACCTAATAGAGAGCGCTGGCGCTAGTACGGTTTGTTTGAATTCTAAAGTTATCGATAGTATGAGCAAACATTTTTTTGGTTACACCATTTTTCGTAGCTTTTAATATGATGATAATGGTTCAGTTAAGCTTGCATAGCAGGGCATAGCATAGCAATACACAGCACGTAAAAGAAAATGTTGATTATACTTCGCACAACGCACAGCCCCTCAAAATCAGATATTCTCGAAACATACAGAATTTCATGAGCTCGCACACATTCTTTCAGCTTTTCTTCTTCCATTACAACGCTTTTATTTGTTTTTTACTAAAATTTATAAGAATAATAAGCAAAAGCTTTGACAGTAGGTATGTTAAGTTACATAGAGATCAAAATTCAACAGACTTCTATGCCATGCTCTGGGTTGCCATGCGTTGTATAATCGAATACATGTATAACCCATTTAACAGATATCGAAAATGACAGAACCCATGCAATGTACTGCCATGCTATGCAAGCATAACTGAACCATAACGACCACATGGAACTGACACAAAATGCTCAACTGTCCAAGTTTTTAGACGTGTTTGACTAGCTGTATCCTAAAGGATTTTAGAATACAGAAGAACGGAAAAGAGAAAATTCTCCATAGAAATGTACGTCTATGATTCCGGTAATGAAAATGGGTAAAAATCTCCCAGGAAATTTGTGTTAAGATTGCTTACTCAACTTTCGTTGGCGACCACATAATTTCCAACTATCGTAATCAATTTATCGATAGCTTTCAGTTTCTAACAAAAAGAATAGTAGTGGAACAGACACAAAGAAACGTCAATTGCCGTTGTTTATTTACAAATATTTTTTTCGCAGACGCATAGATAATTATTGGCCGGCTATTGTTTTATTGCAAAATAAATGTTGAAATAATAGTAAAGTGAGTTCACAATATTCTGAAATTAAAGTGGTGATATTTGCAAGATGCGTGCAGATATTCAAAATGACGCTAGCATTGGCGGCACAGCTGGGAAGAGTAACACTTATGATAGCTACAACAACCCGGATGGTGCACCCATGCCTAAGCATATACCGTTTCCAGACTATCCAAGCAGTTCAGAACTTCTGAACGAACTTGTGATGTTCCTTTTCATAACATTCGCAGCAGCAATGCAATTTATCAATATCTATCGCACGCTATGGTGGCTGCCGGAGTCGAATATGAAGCATACAGTGGTAGGTGATATCTATTGTCATAATCAGTAAAGTTCTTACAACTAAATATCATACACCTTATTTCCCCACAGAATGTGTACCTCATTGAACCCTACTTGATTGCTTTTATTGTATTGCTAATGTCACGCCGATTCATCTTCTGTCTACTCATGCGTGGTCAGGATATATTCAAGCAGCTAAGCTGTAAACAACGTCGTATATACAAATATGTAATAAAATACAGCTTTAGTAGCGTGCTGTTATTGTTCCTAAGCTTTTGTGTATACAAAATCTATGACAAAAGTTCATTTATACCCGTCTTCTTGCTTGTATATCCGTAAGTGATCAAATTTTTCAATTAAATTATTATTCAGTTAAATTTTTTATTTATTTCACTTCAAACAGCCTCGTGATTTACTTGCTAATCTTTGGTTTCCAAATCGAATCCTTTCTGCGCAGCTCCTGTGAAGTTGAAGGCTCTTACTTCAATGGTATGCCTATGCATTGTTGCTCTAGCTGCCCAAACACAATACGTGATGAGATCGATGTGTTGAAAAATGATTTTAACATACGTTTCAAACAAATTGTCTTTACATCACTCATAAATGCTTACTATGCTGGGCTTGTGCCATGCTTTTTTGCTGCTTCCATATATTACAACGTTATGTGGGCTTATCAACATGCATTTTTCGTTTGGTTAAGTTGTCTCACTATGGCAACAGCATTTTGTTTCCCGTCGAAGTATAGCGATATTTTACATCGCGCTTCGTTACATCTGGGCTATTGGTCAAGATTGGATATGCGAACAAATGTTGGTTGCAGTAATATCGGCAATAGCAACAGCAGTAGCATCAACACAAACTGTGGACCAACTGTTTTATGGAAACCTGCGACTGTTTGGATTCAAGGTAGTGTGGTGAAATATAATGAAGAGCTATTTAGCTGCAAGGGACCAGTTACGGTGGCGCAGCCAGGCAATTCTAGTCACTCTAGGTTCTATGTGAGTACATTATTTATTTTTAACTGTTTTATTTATTTTAATCTCATTCTATCTTTATAGAAATTGTTTCGTAATCCCTCCATCATTTACATGATACTCACCGAAATGCAGGCGGCCATTGTCTTGACTGGCATAATATTTCTATATCACGCCGTTGAATGGCATTTTATCTTATCGCTAAGCTTTGTCACACTTACAAACCAATTTACTTTTTTTAAAATTATGCGAGACTATTTGGTAACAAAACGCATTTACACAGCAGAAGCTTCTATTGCGGAGCAAAGCAAAGCACTTGCAACAAGTAGTAATTAAACCATTGAGAGAAAATTATGAGAGACTGCGTCTTGGGTTTAAAAATTCATTTGAATTTGTTTTTATTGTTTTATAGTTACGCTTCAAAAATGCGTTTTTTTTTATTATTGAAATATTTTTCTTACATTTAGTATTAATTAAACTTAAGCAAAATCATAAACAAAAAGCTAATGGAAAGTTTAATATGCTTCCTTGAAACTACAACGATAAAGGCACTCTTTGCGATACTAAGATAATTATAAACAACTATGCTTCAACCAAAGACATTATCATACGCTTTTTTCAATAATGACCTTTTCTGTAGGTTTAATTGTCGGCAATTATTAACATACTCCGCATGAGTTTTCAATTCCAAAGGACCCCAATGTGTAGAAGGCGCTGCAGCCGATTTGACTTTCTAAAAAAAACCAAAAAGTAATTAAAAGAAAAAACATGCTATCGGAGTACATAAATAAATATGCTTACATTTAGTAGCCCAGCGGCTTTTGATTGTTTGAAAATGGTATATAAAGCCCAACCAGGTATTTGTAGAAGTCCTATAGCGGACAAGCACCAACCGAAGGCTGTATAATTTAACAGATTTTTTATGTGCTATGTTATGTATTTATGTATTTACAAACTTACTGTGAGCTATGGCAGGATATTCAACATTTTTGTACGTCAGTGGTTTTAAATCAATTAGTGTATAGATTAAGACCGACAACATTAACGTAGGTGTAATGATGCCCCAACATACACGCCAATAAATACCAGTCTTCAAACCAACCATAAATTCAATATCGGCACAAAAACGTTTAACACCTACGGAGAAAGAAATCTTAATACATTCTTATTTTCCAATATAATACAACAGCTTACCATACACCCAACCGACAGCTAATAATTCACCAATTGCTAGTATTAGCGCCGTAAAAGATACACCATAAAAGTCCACTAGATTCAATACAAATTGACCGCCAGGTGTCATGTAAACGATGCTTACGGCGAAGCCGAGTATGGCTAAGCTCAACGCTAGTGCCCAGTTTGGCGCACGCAACCAACGATCACGTATCACGCGTATAATGCAGGACCCCATGCCGACCGTACTTCCAATACCTAATACGAATAACATTAAGAAGAAAAGAACCGCAAATGCCTTTTAGGTAGTTTTGTTATAAGGCGCCATTGGGGCGCTTGAGCACATCGATACGTACCTGTGGTATAAATTCAAATTTGGCGATGGCATCAGGATAGGAAATAAATGCCAAACCAGAGCCACCTTTCACGACGCTAGCCACATCGGGTGCACCCGTTTTAAAGGCCAAATTCCCCAATATACCGAATGTAATACAACCAGCAATGAGTGAAGAACAAGAATCCATTGTGGTGATAATGACGATGTCTCTGTATAACAAGATGGAGTAAGTAATTAATATACTCAACAAGTGGTTTGGAATGAAAGTGGTGTTTACTTATAAACATTGCGTGAAAAGTTATTGTATGAGGCATACGTTATTAAAGTGCCAAAACAAATGGCTAACGAGAAGAAAACCTGCGTAACGGCAGCATACCAAACCTGCGCGAAAGAAGGAGTTATAAAAATGCTACGCAATATAAATCAACAACAATACCTACCAGTGGATTTAACAGCTCAGACCATTGTGGCTTAAAAAAATAAATTATGCCAGCCATAGCGCCAGGCAGTGTAACAGCGCGCAGAAGTAGCACTAGCAATACGACATAAGGAAAGACACCGAGAAAATAAGCAGCCTTTCCGGAACTTTTCACACCTGCATTAAAAATTTGGCGGCGTCATTTGGAAAGTAATTTTAAGCTCTATATTGTACCCACCTCTGATCAGAACTACACCGATTAGAAACCATGCTATTGCTAAGCAGCCCACTAGCTCCCAGTTCGGTGTACCTAGTCCATCGAAAATATCTTCTTTTTCGTGCAAAATCTCTCGTCTACAAAAATAATACAAAAGATGAACTCAACATACCTCAACGAATGCCGTCTTACTTACTGAAAATATAATTCCGCAGCTGACATTTTCGTTTGAGGCACATGCGTTACATTTTGTGTACCATTAGTCGCTTCAAGTAGGCAAATATCACCCCACTCCTCACGACAGTAACTCCACGGCAATACCTTCGAAAATGATGCAATAAGAAAACGTAAAGTCAACGCCATTATGCTGGAGTAGTAGGTAATGGAAGCGCCAGTTGCAAGTACTTGACCAGCAGCGACACCTGCAATGCATTCAGTTGAAGGTTGTAAATTGGATATTAAAACGAATTTTTCACTCGGTCAAGTGCTTAAATATGCAAATGTCAGTACGAAACCTTTCATTATCGGTGCCATATTGAATGCCTTAATACAGCCACGTCCCGAAAATTGTCCCAAAATGATTTCCAAATAATAAACTGGACGTCCGATGATAAGTAAAACAATCAAATATGGTATAACAAAAGCGCCACCACCATTTTGAAATGCAATATATGGGAAACGCCAAATGTTACCCAAGCCCACGGACAAGGAAATGCATGAAAATAGAAATTCGATTTCATTACCCCATTGCTCTTTCGGTTTATTTGCAGTGGAGGTTTGTTCATGAGTTTTCGACTCCGCTGATCCATTTTCACAAGCATGTGGTTGTAAATGCAGTAATTCCTCCGCGTTGGACATTTTTGTTGGAGCTCAGTCCTTGCGCTTGTCATACACACAATTCAAATTTAACTATTTTATTTGCTTTTCGTATACTCGTCACTTGGCGCTCTACTTTTGCACTGATTCGAACACCTTCAATGAAGCTCACTTATAAATAAAGAAATTTTTAACCGCAAACATTTTCCTTTTACAAGTCTATATAGTATATATTTATCTGTATAATTTCGCATGATTTCCGCACTCATCAAGTTTATTCGACTACTATCTTAGTTAAATTCGTGTATTATATTAATTGCAATTGTCGGCCCTCCTACCATATCTGCGCTGCACAGCATCCCAGACATGCTCGTTTATATGGTTCGTGCTTAATCGTGAACTTAAACTATTTGCTACTCAACAATTTATTTTAATTTTAGTACTGATTATCCAATTGTGTGACTTGCGGGCAGCTACATACATACATGGACAGCAACTTGAGTTGACAAATAGCTGGATAAGAAGATGACGGCTGTTTGCTCAGTTTTATCGCGAGCAAATAGAAATGCGTAAATAGAAGATTAGGTGAAACTGGTTGGCAATGGGCTCGCCTGGATGGAGGAGCTAATTCGGACTTAAGTACTAAATATGTATATGTAAACGTGCAATGTACCGATTATTAAATATTTGTTAATATTAACATTTATTAAACTGAAAATATTTTACTAATACAAATCATTGACATGTGAAATTTGAGACCTCCGTGCTAATTAACTTTATTATGGAAGCGAGAACTGAACAACAACAGCATATACCATTTATTTTTTGTAAAACAAAAAGGTTTCATTCTTATACCCGTGGGTTTAACTCCACATAACCCAAATACTACCAGAGATATGGACTATGAAAAGTTTCATTTGTATGGGAGGTGCCACGCCCCCTTTTTCCTTATGACCAGTTTTCATGCCGGTGTTAGGGATTACTCTCATATAACTCCATACCAAATTTCAGCGCTCTAGCCCAAAAACTACCAGAGATATGGACTATAAAAAATTCCATTTGTATGGGAGGTGCCACGCCCCCTTTTTCCTTATGACCAGTTTTCATGCAGGTGTTAGGGATTACTCTCATATAACTCCATGCCAAATTTCAGCGCTCTATCCCAAATACTTCCAGAGATATGGACTATAAAAAATTCCATTTGTATGGGAGGTGCCACGCCCCCTTTTTCCTTATGACCAGTTTTCATGCAGGTGTTAGGGATTACTCTCATATAACTCCATACCAAATTTCAGCGCTCTAGCCCAAATACTTCCAGAGATATGGACTATAAAAAATTTCAGTTGTATGGGAGGTGCCACGCCCCCTTTTTCCTTATGACCAGTTTTCATGCAGGTGTTATGGATTACTCTCATATAACTCCATACCAAATTTCAGCGCTCTAGCCCAAATACTCCCAGAGATATGGACTATAAAAAATTTCATTTGTATGGGAGGTGCCACGCCCCCTTTTTCCTTATGACCAGTTTTCATGCAGGTGTTAGGGATTACTCTCATATAGCTCCATACCAAATTTCAGCGCTCTAGCCCAAAAACTACCAGAGATATGGACTATTAAAAATTCCATTTGTATGGGAGGTGCCACGCCCCCTTTTTCCTTATGACCAGTTTTCATGCAGGTGTTAGGGATTACTCTCATATAACTCCATACCAAATTTCAGCGCTCTAGCCCAAAAACTACCAGAGATATGGACTATTAAAAATTCCATTTGTATGGGAGGTGCCACGCCCCCTTTTTCTTTATGACCAGTTTTCATGCAGGTGTTAGGGATTACTCTCATATAACTCCATACCAAATTTCAGCGCTCTAGCCCAAATACTTCCAGAGATATGGACTATAAAAAATTCCATTTGCATGGGAGGTGCCACGCCCCCTTTTTCCTTATGACCAGTTTTCATGCAGGTGTTAGGGATTACTCTCATATAACTCCATACCAAATTTCAGCGCTCTAGCCCAAAAACTACCAGAGATATGGACTATTAAAAATTTCATTTGTATGGGAGGTGCCACGCCCCCTATATATATCAAAATATTTTTTAGGCTATGGCCATCACTGGAAGATATCCAGTCCGTGTTTGAAATTTGGTTCCGATCGGCTTATTCGTTTAGGAGAAAACCTACACTCAACATTTGGCGAAGTACTAGGCGCTCATAAATAAAAAGCAAGCTGACACATCACCTGGTGATCA